>PVJL010002933.1:68729-175582 GCA_004026885.1 Lyroderma lyra
GTCCTGCCCCAGTAATCACAGATATAAATAAAAGAGCATAAGGACGTCAGAGAAAGGGAACCCTGAGATGCATGTGACACCCATCAGGGTTTGGATTTCCACTTCAAAGAAAGCCTTGGAAACTGGTGTGGAGTATGTGCTGCTGCCACACCTGCCGACTGTGCCCATCTCTTTCTCAGCATCAAAACAGTAACAAAGTTTTCAGGAGAAAAAGCCTCCTAAAAACTGAAGCAAGCCATCAGTGGTTCCACAGTATTAAATTCACTGTTGCCCAAAGCCTAGGTTCATGCCCGAATACAAAATAGCTGTTTAAGTAAAGATATTGTTCTATTTTTGTCCTTTGTTTTGAAGAAATGGGGATGTCAACAAGAGAGATGTTTCGTTGATGAGATCTTGGCTGCTGTTTGATCCACTAAACAAACAAATCCAACATTGAACACCCCGAGATTATTCAGAGCACAAATTCTTGCTATGAAACATTTGCTGGAAATAAATACCATCAGCCCCCCATGTCTGAGGGTTCCAGGGGATTCACCCAACCTCAGTCGGAAAACAGTGTTCTCGGTGCACAGCTGGATGTCTGCAGATGTGGAGGCCAACCTCATGCAGAGTTTTACACCATTTTATACCAGGTACTTGAGCATCCATAGATTTTGGTATCCGTGGGAGTCCTAGAACCAATCCCCCATGGATACCTAGGGACAACTGTACATTTATTTATTTTGGTTTATTATTATTATTGGGGGTTGGGGGGGCGTTCCCTGGCTGGGAATCAAACCCAGGCCATGGCGTTGGGAATGCCGGAGCCTAGCCACTACACCACCATGGAATCCCCCACAATTGTACATTTAAAAATTTAGTACGTTAGTAAGAGTATCCCCAAACCAAAAAAAAAGAAAGAAAAAGAAAAAAGAAAAGAAAAGAAAATGTTGAAAGGCAAATATCTCTGATTCCTCTGGTCCTCCACGATCTGGTTCAGCGGCAAGTCCTGTGAGCTCTCCGTCCAAGTGTGTCCAGGGCTCATCCAGCCCTTGCACCCTGACTGCTGGGCCCCACATCCAAGCCAGCATCGCATCTTACATGGGCCGCCGTGAAACCCACCGGTGTTCCGGCCCTGCCCGCTCCTGCGGCCCCCCAGGGAGCACCAGAATGACCTCTTAATAATGTAAATGAGATCATGTTACACCCATAAAATTATGTTATTATTTCCAATCCCAGCTAGGATAAGAACCAAACTTACCATAGCCTCCCCACCCCTCTGTCCCTCTTGTTCTCTTTCCTCTGTCCTCTACGGTTTTCACTTAGACCCTCAGAGTTAGGCTGACCAGATGTCCAGTTTTAAACAGGACAGAAAGCAACAGTCCTGTCCCGTTTCAAATGGTACATGAGGTCGACCGACTGACACCTTGAACTTGGCCCAGTGAGACTGGGCCGACCATACGTACTGTTTGAAACGGACCGGACCGCAGTTTTCTGTCCCGTTTCAGATGGGACATCTGGTCAGCCTGCTCAGGTGTGGCCAACGCACTCGTATGGGACAGTATTTGTATTTGCTATTCCTTCTCCCAGAAGGATTTTTCTCAGCCTGACACGATTCTGGCTCCTTCTCATTATTTGTTCCCAGATTAAATGTCACCTACCCAAAGCAGGCTTTCCCTGCAACACTTACCAAACTAACAAAGTAACAATCTCCCCCATCAAAATACTCACCAAACCCTAAAACTATTTATTTGTTTTCATGTTTCTCTTCTCTCCGTCAAAGCAAACACCCCATCTATCCTTTTGAAATCACTGAATCCCAAAACCTAGAATAGCATGTGATACCTCATAAGTGTTAAGTGTTTGTTGAATGAATGAATAAAAAATTATTTTAACCTTTATGGCAGATATATAGGGTTAATAATTCTAGTATGTAACAGCCTTTAGTAATCAGCAAGAAAATCATGAGCAACTCCAAGGAGGGCTGTGCAAGCCCCAGCACGAACCTGAGAAAACGTGCTCGGCCCGCACAGCACTGAGACTCTGCATTTTTCTTTCTGTACCATTGAACCTGAAGAAGGGTGTTAAGGATTTGAACCTGCAGAGAGAATTGATAATAGAGAAGAGGTCAGAAAAGCAGTCAGAGGGACCATGTGGCCTCGGTGGTGCTAAAACGACCAGCCTGACCAACCGAGGAGGAGGCTGTCTCCTGCAGTGATCACTACGGAGAGCACCACTGAAGAAAGGAGCAAATCATTTGCTTTCTGTCGTGTCTAATCTCCCTCCCACTCCCCACTTCCCTCTCTGGGTTCTCGTTCCTGGAAGAAATGAGTAGTCTTAAAGTAGAAGCAGGAAAAAGGAAGCAGGAATGTTGCAGAGCAGGGGATACGCAGGATGATACACCACAGAGATATTACCAAATATCTATTTGGTAAGTCAGAGGGCTGTGGGTGTAACTTTTTATTTTTCTAAAATAAACATATTACCTGTATAATTTTTAAATGTTAAGTGTTCCTATTTTTAACATATGAATTTAAGAATTTATACTGATAAAGTCTTCATCATGAAGTGTGGCTTATATATGCGCAGCATCCCGACGTGCCCATGAACACTGGAACACACAGCTGCCCTTGTGTCATTCTGGTGACAGCATTTGTATCGCCCAAAATCAGCATGAGGTTGATGAAAAGTCAAATGGCCCTAGAAGCTCAGGGCAGAAGAAAGGAGGGAGAACAGAAAGACAAGACTTGGACATCTCTCCAGAGACCCTAAGGATCCAGTAACGCCGGTTGCCCGCAAGGGGGCAGCATACAACCGACTGCGAGCTCAGCCCAGACAACAGAGGGGCTCTAGCCATTGTTCAGTTTGTGTCGGCGTGGCTATCGTTTTCACCCCAAGTACTGAAAGGTGAGAACTGGGTGTCCATTTTTAGAAGTCACTTCTCATACGAGGCTATAGTAGCATTTAGTGTCAACTCTTTGATGATCTCCTTGCCCATGACACACAAAATTTAAGTCTTGTTTCAAAGCCACAGGAAGGTGGTGAGATGACCTAGATTTAAAAATCATCTTAATAGAAGGGTGTCTTCCTGTCCTAGTTACTTCTTAGCCTTATCACCCCAAAATAAAGGACCTCCAAAGACAAAAGAGGCTATTTGGAGCCATCAGAGCTGTGACTTTTGAGTAGGCTGACCAGATGTACCATTTTAAACAGGACAGAAAACAACAGTACTGTCCCATTTCAAACGTATGGTTGTATGTGTAGTCAGCCCACTGACACCTTGAAATTAGCCCACTGAGATTAGGTTGACCATATGTACTGTTTGAAATGGGACAGAAGCATTGTTTTCTGTCCTGTTTAAAACGGAATGTCTGGTCAGCCTACTTTTGAGGCCAGATTCAAGACCACCTCAAATTCTCAGATTGTAAGAGGCCACAGGAATCAAACTCTATTTATTCCTAAATCCATGGTCCCTAAGCCTTAGCTAGACAGTGAACACACACTGTGACCAGACACTGGGCACCAAATCTAAATAATTTAACTACCACTCCCATGGTTTTAAATAGCTGTATTTGTGAATAATGAAGATTCACACCCTCCACATCACCAGTATCACACATGTGCACACATGAGCACATACAAATATCTGTCTTTCCCCTGGTTGTAAACCCACAAACAACCATGTGGACCTTTATCTAGAACGGATGGTTCTCAACTTCAGTGTGCATCAGAATCACTTGGAAGGTTGTTAAAATACAGACTGCTGGGACCCACTCCTGGAGTTTCTGATTCAGTAGGGCTGTGCTGGCTGTCAGTGGTGCTGGTTGTGGGGGCCACACTTTGAAAACCACTGTTATCATTAACACAGTAAACAGGGATTTGTCTCTGTCCCTATGCATTGCATTATCCTTAGTCGCTAGAATGCTCAGAAACAAATACCTACCAGGTGTGGAAAAGAAACTATTTACTGAGACTATTGTATGATAAATGCTTTACATTAGTTATCTCATTTTATTTAATTTGCACAAATTCCTGGAAAGTAGGTGTTGTTCTCTCCACTCTCAAATGAGAAAACAAAATCTCTATGAGGTTATTTGACCAAGGTCATCCACCCAGCAATAGACAAAGCCTGGATTTGACCTGGCTTCAAAGTGCATGCTGAATATTCTATGTCCCATGTGAAAAGTAGATGAACTCAAATGAACAAAAGTGTCAAGATAAGCAACTTTTAAAGAAAAGCAAAAAAGCAAGCACAGTAGGTAAGGCCTGCAGTCACCATTAGTGTCAGAGGTGGATCTGAGGTTGCTCCAGTGCCCCATGAAATGTACAGCTCTCAGGAGAGGGCCAGACTTGGAAAAGAGCTCACTGACGTTTAAGATGAAATAGCTATTATACTAAGAGGTCAAACGCCTCATAAAATAGAACATAATACATTATTCAGAATAGAAAGTGGTTTCTATTTTTGCGTTCTTAGGAAAAGTGGTATTCATATAAAAGGGTGTTGGGGGTGTTTGTTAGAAAGATTTTTACGGATCAGAAATCCCCAAGCTGGAAGCTTGATGAATTTAGAAAGTGGAAAAACAAAATGTGATGAAATGCTTAAATGCTTGAGAAACTGATTAACACCCCTCATGGCTTTTCGTTTTCTGCCTCAGAATGGCAGTGTTGGCTTCCTTAAGCACTCACTTTCTGTTTGATTATGCAAACAGCTTTTGATCCTGAGTGTGTGTGTATGTGTGCACGCTGGAGGAGAAATTCTATTCAAAGTAATGCATGGTCACGAAATCTACCTTTTGCATAAAATAATCTTGATACCCAAAACAGACTTATAGTTGGTATGTCTTGTAAAACAGTAAAACAGATTTTGATTGATAGCAATAATCAGCGTGAAAAAAATCTAATTTCAACATATTAGGTCACACAGAATTTAAACAACAGTGCCTCCTTTGCAAATAAGGCATTACTCCAAGAAATTTGCAATTTAATCACAGTAGTATGATAGACATAATAATTATGTTAACTGAATGTTTGTGTTTCCTCAAAATTAATACATTAAAACTCTACCCCTCCACGTATTAGTATTTGAAGGTGGGAATTTGGGAAGTAATTAGGTCATAAGAGTGGAGCCCTGATGAATGGGATTAGTGCCCTTATCAGAAGAAGCAGGGGAGAGATTTTTCTCTCAGCCCTGAGAGATAGCTGTCTGCAAGTCAGGACGCAGGTCCTCAGAAGACACCGGATCTTCTAGCACTTCATCTTGGACTTGAAGTGGGAGAAATAAATGTTCGTTGTTCAAGCCACCCAGTCTATGGTGTCGTCTTATAAGCAGACCGAACTAAGGCAGTGACGATGATCCAACCAGGAAGGAAGCAAGGACCAGAACTGCTTCTTTCTTCCTAATTCTTATCACGTGTCTCTTGCTAGTCTCTTCTGGATTATTCTCTGCCAGCTGCCAACTACACTATTCCACTCTCCTAATGTCTTCAATGCCTCTGACACCCAGTACTCTGCTACCTGTGTGTTCATCTTTAGGTTCATCTTCCTAAATTAAAGGCAATTTGGTGATCTTTCTCAAAGTCTTTCCATGGATCTCAGTTGCCTGAAAAGCTAAAGTGATTCTTGCTATCAAGTCCACTACAATTCAGTGGCAAACCCCCCACACCAACATTATCCCATTCCGCATCTCTGTGAAAGCCCCCAAATCCAGTCAAATTCATGCATGCTTGCTATCCCCATAAACACTGCCAACCTTCCCATGTCAAATCCAATAGCACTGACTGTAACATGTGTTTCATATTCAGTATATACTGCCTTGAGATAGTATTTACTTTGGTGTTTTTGTCTCATGGCTTGTCACAGTTCCTAAGAGTAGGAATTGTGTACTATTTGTCTTCATCTCCTCAGTATGCAGTACAGACTAGAAACACTGTAGGCCCTCAACACATCCAGCTAACTTTGACTAGGCCTTTCATTAATGATCAAATCTTGTTTACAATGGTCCACACTCAACTTCATCTAAAATAAACCTGAATGTACAGAGTTTTAGCAGAATCTCTTGGCGTGATAAAATTATAGTCAAGAATTAAGACACCTATAAACTGTTTTGTTTTGTTTTTAATTTTACTCTGATTTTTATTATTTCCTTTCTTCTATTCACTTTGGGCTTTGTTTGTGGTTCTTTATTCAGTTAAGTGTAAGGTTAGACTGTTTGACATTTCTTTTTTAATTTCTTGAGGTAGGCTTGCATTGCTATGAATTTTCCTCTTAGGACTGCTCTCCCTGAGATCCATAGATTTTGGGTCATTGTGTTTGCATTTTCATTTGTCTCAGAATATCTTGATTTCTTTCTTGATCTCATTGTTCATTCATTTATTGTTTAGTAGCGTATTATTTAGCCTCCATGTGTTCATGTATTTTTCAGGTATTTTTTTCTTGTAATTGATTTCTAGTTTCATACCAGTGGTCAGAGAAGACTTTTTTTATTTTTTAGATAAAAATGTCAATTAAAGGGAACAACATATAGTAATATATTTAAGGCCCATGAAAAAGTTTTGGCATTAGATTGCAAAACAAAAGTGAAAACAAAAACAAAAACAAAAGCAAAAACAATACAGATTATCCCAGTAAGTTCAGAATCTATTTCAGTAGTCCAAATAGTTTTGTTTTGTTTTTTTACTGTTTCAACAGTACCAATTTTTTTTTGAAGTTTTGTGAGTTTATTTGAGACAAACTGATGACAATTGCTAAGAAGCACCATCTCAATGGATTAAGAAAATGCTCCAGAGAACTGTAGTTTGGCAGCTTATTTTATACATTAGAATCAAAGGAGAAGATATGAGGAAGGTTACATAAAATCCACTGGTGGTAGATTAAGGGAATGGAAGAAAGCAAAGTGGGGGAAATCTCTGGAATTGGGTAAAAAGTTAAATGGAGAGACACCGCTTTTACATTGGTGGGTACAGGATAGTTAATTAACACTACAGCACATAGAGATGGTATGTGGGAATCAAGGTAACAATGAGGGGTTCTATATTGTTATGTTCTGGTGTGAGGTTATACCCAGAGGCATCTGGAAAAAAGGAGATTACTCTAATATTCCAAAGATACATCATCTTAGATGCAAAAAAGAAAACATAGGTTCACTTCAGGTAAAGACTGACCTTTATCAGGGAAGCTACAGGCCTAGGATGCAACTATCCACCACGTCTCAATTTTAATTAAGAGTTTTTATGTTCAGACCAGCTTATGTGGTTAATTTCCATCTCTTGAGTTTATAGGGCCCACCATGCAGGCCTCCCATGGACTTGTCAGGTTTAGTATGTGGCACTTTTGGTCCATACTTCCCATTTTTTGTCATAAATTAATCGGAAGGATGCATTAATAACCAAACTCTTTTTGGATAGTGTGGTCCCATGGTGTTAGGAAGGTTCATTTCTAGGAAATCTTAGTGTCATCACTGGTCTGGCTGAAATGGTGGACCCCTGGGGATGGGGCAAGATAACCTTGGATGGCAGTTAAGGCTGAATTTTTCTCAAAGGAAAAGGCATGTAGGTGAGGGCATCAGGTCTTATGGGCTTTATTGAGAGTTTTTTGTGGCCTAGCATGTGGTCCTCTTGAAAAATGTTCCATGTACATTAGAAAAGAATGGATATTCTTCTGTTTTGAGGTGAAGTACTCTGAAACTATCAATTAAGTCTATCTGATCTCATGTGTCATTTAAGGCTGCTATTTCCTTGTTGATTTTTTGTTTGGAAGAGTTATCCACCAATGTCAATGGGGTGTTAAAGTCCCCTACTATGACTGGCTGTATTACTGTAGATCTCTCCCTTTCTGTCCATCAATATTTGCTTTATATACCTATTAATAGGTGCTTTTATATTGGGTATATAAATGTTTACAAGGGTTATATTCTCTTGATGAATTGATCCCTCTATCATTATGAAATGTCCTTTGTTATTATAGCCTTTGTTTTAAAGTCAATTTTTATCTGATACAAGGATTGCTACCCCAACTTTTTTAAAATTTCCATTTGCATAAAGTATCTTCTTCCATCTCTTCACTTTTAGTCTGTGTGTGTCCTTCAATTTAAAGTGGGTCTCTTGCAAACAGCATATGTATGGATCTTGTTTTCTTATCCATTCAGTTACCCTATGTCTTTTGATTGGAGCATTTAAACTATTTACATTTCAAGTGAGTATTGAGATAGGTACATACTTACTGCCACTTTTTAAATTCATATTTATGTTCATTTTTTTCCCTCTCTTCTTCTTAAAGAAGTCCCTTTAACATTTCTTGTAATACTGGCTTGGTGGTGATGAACTCCTATAGCTTTTTCTTGTCTGGGAAGCCCTTTATCCCTCCTTCAGTGTTAAAGGACAGCCTTCCTGGTAGAGTGGTCTTGATTGAAGGTTCTTGCTTTTCATCATTTTGCATATTACTTGCCAATCCCTTTTGGCCTGCAAAATTTCTGTTGAAAAGTCACCTGACAATCTCATGGGAGCTCACTTGTAAGTAACTAACTTCCTTTCTGTTGCTCCTTTTAAGATTTTTTCTTTGTCTTTAACATTTTGCATTTTAATTATGATGTGTTTTGGTTCATCTTGCTTGGGACTCTCTGCGCTTCCTGGGCTTATATGTCTATTTCCTTCACCAGGTTAGGGAAGTTTTCAATCATTATTTCTTCAAATAGGTTTTCAATTTCTTTCTCTCTCTTTTCTCCTTCTGATGTCCCTATGATGTGAATACCTCTATGTTGTTACACTTGATGTTGTCCTAGAAGTTCCTTAAACTATCCTCATTTTTAAAAATTCTTTTCTTTTTTGCTCTTCTGTTCATGTGTTTTCTGCTGCATTGTCTTCCAAATTACTAATTTAATTTTCTGCTTCACCTAATCTGCTGTTGATTTCTTTTAGTGTATTCTTCATTTCAGTTATTATAGTCTTTATTTCTGATTAGTTTTTAAAATATGGATTCTATATGCTTTTTTATATTTACTATCTCTTTATTGAAGTTCTCTCTAAATTCCTTGAGCATCCTTATAACAGTGTTTTTAACTCTGTATCTGGTAGATTACTTGCCTTCATTTTGTTTAGTTGTTTTTGTTTTGTTTGTTTGTTTGTTTGTTTTTAGAGTTTTTGCCTGTTCTTTAATTTGGGACATCTTTCTTTGTCTCCTCATTTTGGCTACCTCTCTGTGTTTGTTTCTATGTATTAGATAGATGTTCTATTTCTCCCAGTCTTGGCAGGGTGGCCTTATAAAGTAGGTGTCCTATGGGGCCCAGTGGCACAGTCTCTCTGATCAGCTTAGCCGAGTGCTCCATGAGTGTCCCTTGTAGGTTGTATATGTCCTCCTTTTGTAGTTGAGCCTTGATTGCTGCTGACACATCAGTGGGTGGGATTGGTCCTCAGGCTGACTAGCTGTGACAACTGGCCATGACCTCAGTGAATGAGCTGATGTGTCGGGGCTGACCCCACAGAGCAGGATTTATCCCAGCTTGCTTTGGTGCCTGCCACTTGTGGTGCTAATTGGGTGGTGCTCTGTTGTGGCCTGAAGCTGGTCACCAAGTGTATTGGCTCTGTGCCCTCTTGGGAGATGCTCTGCTATGGGCCAAAATCAGTTGCTGCCTATAACTGGCCCAGGGTTATCTGGTAGGAACTATAAAACCATCTATAGTTATTATAGTAGCTGCCTTTGCTGGACCTGGAGGCATGTGGGAGAGGCCACACTGGAAACAGGGGCCAGCTGCCATCATTACCGGGCCTCAGGCAGCTCAACAAAAAGTCCAGGGCACCCTAAGGCCTGCCACCAACTGCCAGCTGCCTGTTGGCTCAGCTACTGAAAGAGCTTCAGCAGTATGCAAGTTGCATGAAGTGGGGTCTCAGGGAGTCACTTGGGTGGGGTAAGTGGTGGTCACCAGGTCAATGCAGATTCAGATTTGATGCCAGTGCTGAGACTGGTCCACTAAGCAAAATGCACAGAGTACACCAAGGCCAGCCACCTCCTGCAGCCAGCAGACCCCCCAGGAGTTCTCCACAAAAGACTGCAGCATGGCTAACAGCCTGCTGCTGAAAGAGCCTCTGGTGGTGAATGAGCTGGGTGGGGGCAGGGCCCCAGGGAGTTACCAGGGTGAAGGGAGTTGAGTTCCCGAGCCCAATGCAGATTCAGAATTGGCTGTGTTGGAGGAAGGCTCAACACAGAAAAGGTGGGTGTCCCTTGAGCCCTCATTTCGAAGCCATCCAACTCAATCTTTCTCTGCATGTCTCCAGTTCCCCTCTAGCCAACTGTCTCCCTGCTAGAGCCCGGGATGAGTGTTTGAGTAACTGAGTTTGTGTGCAGGTCCCTTAAGAGAATGCTTGGATTTCCAGCAGCTTTCTGTCTCATCCAAATGGACAGAAGCCCTGCTAATTTTCACAGTGAGATGTTGTGGGGGATCCTCTTCTAGGCACTGGTGCTTCGGATTGGAGAGCCTGGTGTGGGCCTGGGACTCCTCAGGGGAGACCTCTGCAGCTGAGATATCCTTCCTGATTCTCAACAACTACACATGGGTATGGGAACAGCCTGTTTTGCATCTCTGCACCTCCTACTAGTCGTGACATGGCTTCTTCATATCCTTAGTTACAGGATTTCTGTTCAGCTAATCTTTGGATGGTTCTCTAGGTTGATTGTTCTATAATTTAGTAGTAACTTTCAGGTAGTCATGGGAGGAGGTGGCATTTACCTACACCGCTATCTTGACCAGAATTTTCTATAGACTTTTCAAGTGGATTCTTCAGTTGTTCTCCAATAGTATAACTACCCTGCTTGTTTTAAAGCCTGTTAAATGTCACAATATCACAACTGAGTAAGCACCCTTTCAGTCTACTTGTATTTATTATATTTCTTAGGTTAAGAAGGCTTGGCCTTCTACAAAGAGGACCAAGCTGGGAATCACAGGAGTTTCTTGGCGGTAGAATTACCTGCAACAGCTTTAACCAACTAGGTGTAAAAAGCCTTCTGACAACTCTGCTAGCCTCTTGAGATTAATTAGCAGTTTTTTAACACAGTCCTCAGCTCAAATGTGCCTTCTGATTATAAGGCTTAGTTCTTCTACTTTGCCTCTTAATCTGTCATGCTGTTGGAGCCAATTGGCTACTTTTTTCTAGCTTGAACAAAAATAAAGTAAGATTCTTTCCTCTGATCTATAAATACAGTTTTCAGTTAGTGTTCAGGATTGATAACAATAAATTAAAACAGCAGAGTGCATATAATTATAAAATGCTTCTCTCATTCCGCTCCCTCACCAGCACTGTCTATTCAACAAAATGGCTTATTAGCCATTAAAGCATGTTCAGGAAAATGATTATGTTTAATTAAGTGTGACTCTGAAAACAACAACATAGTATTGGCAAAAGACGAGGACTGTCCAGAAAGTATCCAGCCATGTAATATGAAAAATAGAAGCTTTTATGGCTGGATTTTTTTCTGAATAGCCCTTTATAGCCCACCACCAACCACAGCTGCATATAGATAATATATTATTTAAGAGCTGATGAGCCAGAAAAAACTTCAGATATTAATTCAGATAGTACATTTGCATATAATGGATTTCCAACTTGGCAAAATTAGAGAATCACTATCATGCTCAGCTTCTAGAATACAAAATAGTTGGATAATTCAGAGAAATGCTCAGAATTGCTGGCTCTGGAGAATGGTGGAAGGGGTCCTTGTGGAGTTACTGCAAATCGGTAAGAATAAAACAAAAAATAACCCAAACATACCAATAGGAAAACGGGCAAAGGACATAGATGATTCAAGAAAGAAAGAAAGAATCAATTCCTGAAAAAATGTTAACTGCATCAGGACTCAATGAATGGAAATTAAAATATTTGATACCATTTTCCACTTGCCATATTGACATGTATTAAACAGAATCATAATGTACAATATTGTGAATTCTCACATACTTTTTGATCATTTTAATAGTTGCTATAAAGCTAACAAGCAATTATTGTTCACCTAATGTACATCAGATACTATACCAGACACTTTCATACTTTGTCCATTTAATCTTCATGACAATGACACAGAATTTCTCAAGTAAGAAATGAGACTCAGGAACTTGTGACATAATAGTTAAGCGTTAGATTATCTATGACTCTAAAACTTCAAGCCTTCCCACTGCATGGTGTTCCACACTCTTGGTGTATCTTCTCTGCTCAATTCTACCTCTACAAATTCTATGCATGCTAAAGGCCCAGAAGTAACTCTGCCTCCTCCTGAATGAAACCCTCACCTGCTCTTTGGAGACATCGCCTTCCTTGGAATTTATAGCACTTAATGACATTTAAGTACTATACATAGGATCGTGAATTATATATGCATTTTATGTGGGTGTGTAGTGTTTCTCCAACCAGACTGGAAGCACCTTAGAGCAGGAGTCACTAATTCCCAGTTTACTCAGTGCATTGCAGAGGGGTGCTGAATCATTATCTGTTAGGGAACATGACACTACTAGATGTGTCTAATACTGTTCTTGCTACAGTCTGTCTCCCGCAATTGAACTAATTCAAGAAAACATCCAGCTAGCTCACAAGAAAGCTGACAGATGTTTAACAAACAAATGGAGTCCTTTGGACAGGATAAGGAAAGTTCAAGGTTTGGAGGTATCTTAGAGACTTATACTTTCATTGATGATGATTATAAAGGATAAAAAGTAAAAAGAGATTAATGATGTTAATCAAATGCTAAATGGAGATTAAGGTGGGAGCAATGTGGCTATGAATTGGCCCAGTGCCTCCTGATAAAAGTGCCTCCTGATAAAAGACTCTGAGAACATTAGTATCCCTTGCCCACAAACACATATTTAGTACCTACTGTACAGGACACCAGTGGGGCTACAAAGTGGTATTAGAGTCTGCTTGAAAAGAATCTACAACTTAATTTCTAAGAGAGAACATATATCCATGGATGCCTACATAGAAGAGCAAAAAATGCATACTAGCTACTGACTGAAGTACAGTGAGGGCAGGTGATGGTGGCCCTCAGAGGAAGGAGAGATCCTATGGATGTCACATCAGGACAGTCTCACAGAGATGGGACTAGAGCAGTGGTTCTCAACCTTCCTAATGCCGCGACCCTGTAATACAGTTCCTTGTGTTGTGGTGACCCCCATAAAATTATTTTTGTTGTTATTCATAACTGTAATGTTGCTACTGTTATGAATCATCGTTTAAACATCTGATATGTGCTTTCCAATGGTCTTAGGTGACTCCTGTGAAAGGATCGTTCAACCCCCAAAGGGGTCATGATCTACAGGTTGAGAACCGCTGGACTAGAGTCACACCTTGCAGATCCTACCACTGCTCTTACAGGACTTAGGTAGGGAATGGGGAATGGAAAGAAAATTCCAAGCACATGAGCTTAGAACAGTGGTAGAGACGCACAAACACATGAGGTGGCCAGGTATGTAACACCCAGGTTCTCCTGCTTGTATTATGACCCTGTGTACCATCTACCTAATTACATTACCTTGTACAACATTGCACTGAGGCAAAACAAAACAACAAAAACATTCAAACGAAACAAATTTGCGGGTTACTAGTTTGTGACAACCAACAGGTAGGAATCAAATGATATGTGTCCAGCTCAGTGTTATGGAGTATGGAGAAAACAAGATAAATTTAAGACATGGCACTTGCCCTCAAAAAGCTTAATACCTACTTTTTTATTGTTATACTTATTGGGGTGATATTGGTTAGCAAAAATAAATATCTACTTTGAAAGCGAGACTAACTCAAATGAACATGTTTAAATATACTTTAAAAACCTAATCTAATCAATGCCAAACTATATTATTCTGACTATGTAACACAAAAGTCCTTTAGCATCATATTAGTATGGACACGGGTGTTGTGTGGAGTCCTGTCACCACAATTTTCCCAACGAAACGCAAACCTAACGTTAGTGTAGGCACGGCTTGTCCTGATTTCTCCTTTCATAATTTCTCCTTTCAGCTTCTACCAAGCTCCGAGAATCTCTTGCAAGTGTTTTGGAAGTGTTCAATTTTAACCCAAAGCCTTTATGAAGAACAACTCCAAGGCCAGACAAGAGCCATCCGACTTGGCAGCTTGGAAAGTGCGAGAAGATGGCGATGCCATTCTCCCTCTGGATTCCACTTCTACTGAGATCTACCAAGTGAGAGACATCCACCGATTTGCAGGATATTAAAAGCAATAGACAGGGGACATAGTCACCCTGTTTGTTGTGGTGGGAGTGGGGGTGGGGGGTGTGACTCACAGAACTGAGTCAGTGAATTATTCATGAGGCAAACCCACAAATCCAGTCTACGGCAGCAGCAGCTGTTTTATGCTGCCATTTAAAAGTCTATCTAAACGTGTACATGTGTCTTATTTTCACAGTTCCAAAAATGTTATAGCAACACTGAATTCAGTTCTTGAGCTTACTGAAAACTCCTCCCACATAGTTCCTCTCAGTATCCCTGAGAGCTGAAGGGATTCAGCAGCCCAGCCAATGTCTCCCCATGACTCAGGCATGTAGGAACAGAATGCATAGGCTTGTTGGCACCCGTGGGCACAGTGTCCTCAGCAGCAAGTTGACTTTTCAAGTCCAGCGACCTCTGGAGAAGGAAGTAATAGTCTCTTCCAATGTCTGAAGGAAATGCAGAACCAGTCATTGAAGCAAAATGAATTCAACCATAAGAAGTCAGGTGGTCAGTGACATGCGCTGTTCTCTTACTGTGTGGGGGGAAGCACAGGAGTACAGTGTTTCTACATAAGTAAAGAATTAATGAATGAATGAAGTCATAGTTTTCTACAAATTAGCTGCCGTGTTGCATGGTGAAAAGGCATTCAGAATAACAAAAGTTACCATTGCTGGAGATGGCCACGTGCTAGGCCCTCTTCTAAGGACTTCTCCTGTATGATCTCATTTTGCACTCTCCAGCCTCTAGAGTTTGTGTTATTATTATCCCCATTGTACAGAGAACTAGATTAATTACCTTGCTTTGACTTGACTTAGTAAGAGGCAAAGGTAGGACTGGAACCGGGGCATTCTCATTCTATAAGCCAAGCTCTTGAACTCAGTGCTCTACAGCCAGATTTACAAAACGTTTAGGATTCATACAGAGAAAGGAAACTACGTATCTATCCACAGTCCCTTGAGGCAGGGATCCCGTGATGGTTTGCTATCTAGTGGCTACTGGCCAATGGCTGTGCCTTTGATTGTGGCACAGTACAAGGAGTGCTGTGAGAGTTGTCAGCTCAGGACAAAGGGAATTAGGTAAAGCTTCCAGGAGGAGGTACTGCTCCCCTGCATTTTGAGTCATAAGTGTAAATTAAATCACAGAAGGAACATTAGTAGGTTGATCGCAAAAATGCCCTTAATCCTTCACTCCTCCCTGCAAAGTTGCCTTTTGCAATCAACTTTGTAGCTCTTCTCATGAAAAGTTAGAGTCCATGTCTCCATGCCTTGATACCTGTAATTTGCTTTGGCCAATAGACTGTGGCAGGAGTGACATTGTGCCAGTTGCAAGCCTTGGCCTCAGGAGGCCTCACATGTTTCTCTCTCTTGAACTTTGCCATCATTATGTTAAAATCCTGAGCTAGCCCCCTGGATAATGACATACCACATGGTCAAGTCACCCTTGTCACCCCAGCCATCAGACATAAAAGTGAACCCATGCTAGATCTGCCATCTCTCAGTCACACCACCAGTTGACTACAGAGACCTGAGAAAGCTCAATCAAGGTCAGCCAAACCTGGCCCAGATTAGCAGAACTGCCCAGCTGACCTCTAGCTTCAGGAGCAAATGTCAAAGTTTATTGTTGTATGTCACCGAGATTCTGTGGTTGGTTGTCACACAGCAGTATTATGGCAACAAAGTAGGCAAGTTCTCTTTTATAGGACTAAAATCAGAGTGGCACCCAGTGTACTGTAGTCCTTCTACACTTTCTTTGCTTTAGAAAAGAATACAGGATTCTTCAGTTGGTACAGGACACGGTTTCTCAAACTTGACACAATTGACATTTTGGGCCCTATCATTCTTGTGGGCTACTGTTCTGTGTATTGTAGGATGTTTAGTAGTATACATGGCCTCTACCCACTAGATGCCAATAGCACCTCCAAGTGTGACAAATGTCTCTAGACATTGCCAGATGTCCTCGAGGGGGCAAAGTTGCACCCAGTTGAGAAACACTGGTCTACAAACCAATACAAAGTTCAGTTACCAAACACCCAAAGTGCCCCTCAGTCCAGCCATCTTTCCTATCAGACAGTTCCAGTGGTGGCCAATCGCAGGCCCCACATGAAGACCAGTGCCTTCCCTAGGCACATGTGGTGGCCATAGCCAGGTGCAGTTCAACAAGGAGACTCTGGGAGTCATTCTAGCTCATGTTAAAACTTGCTCTGGGTGGGGCGGGTGCGGGCTCAGCACATTGTGTGTTGCCCATACAATGAAGTTCAAAAGAAAAGAGAGACTAAAATGCAGGACAAGAAATAGGAATTGCAGGCCACCATGCAGATCAGACCACCCTTGTCCAAGGATTTTGTCCAGTTTCCCTCTGACTTAAACTTTTGCTCCGAAGGCATTGTTTTCCATTTGCAGACTGTTGTAAAAAGAGCAATTCACCATCACATCCCCATATGTACCTGGATAGTCTACGTGAGGGTTTTAATTGCAACTCTCCTATTTTATCAAAGTTTCATAATTTAGAGCTAAAAAGGTGGTTAGCATTTCTCCTATTCCAAAGCTAAAGTTTAAATCAACATCTCTAATCACAATTGCACTTCCCAGGAGCTAATTTCACCTTGGGAGAGAATGCCAGAAGAACTTGTCTGAACATCAGAGATTCATCAGCCCATTCAGTGGTTCCAGAAGACAAAAGGCAGTGAAGGATGGCTAAACATTTGCTGACTTCTAACTCCCCAGTGACCCACATATTTCATGGACAAACGTGTTTGAGACTTATGTCCTTTAAAGCCTTGAGCAAATTACTTGCCTTCTCGGGCTTCCATTTTTCTCCAATAAAAAGAGTAATAGTAACCTTTTAGTTTCCCAGCTTTGCAGAGTAATCTGATAGATTCAACCACAAACAATATGTTTTACAAATACATGAAAAATAAACATCTATTAAGAAAAAGAAAGGCAAATGGAAGTGGAAGCTAAGTTGAATTCTGAGTTCTCAGTGTCTCACAGGCAACCTTTCCTTTCTCAGTCTCTCAGTGGAACTCTGCCGAGTCTTACCTTTCAGAAAGAGGTGAAGCCATAGATTCCCAGTGTCTCAGTGCTGGACACGGCTGGACTTCATGACAATGAACTATTAACTCTCTGTAATTTAATTCCTTTTTTTTAAAATGGGGGTTTGTGGTGATGGTTCAGCTTTGTGAACAGTATTGGGGTGCAGAATAGCGAAAAAGTTTTGAGAGTTCAGATTAGGTTCCCCTAAGGTTTTTGGGGGGGATTTGTATTGACTTAGATATGACAAATTAACCATAGGTTTCAACAAGTATGTCATGTTAAAAGAACAAGAAATGCAGATTGTTTCCATTGGCCAATGACAAAGGATGCCCCAGAATACACCACCAAAGGCAGCCAAGTGTTAGCTCCAAGGCAAGAGTGACCCAAAGGTGCTCTGTCCCAAGGTCCTTGTAGGTCCAGCAGGTGCTGCTCAGGAGCACATGTCAGCAGGCAGGCCCACATGCATGCAGAAGGCGGTGGGCATTAGCAGAAAGGAAGAGGGAAGCTCAGGCCCTACCCCTATAATGCTTGTCCAAAAGCCTGCTCCCTTGTCTCTGCAAACCTGACAAACACATCGAGAAGTGACAATTTCCTTATACATGGTGCCTTGCAGAATTCACACCACCTTTTCGTAAATGATCTTGTTTGAACCTTATACCACTGTCATGTGCATAAGAGGAACAACATAACCTGGATATTTTTTTTTTAATGTGGGTAGTTCCCTGGCTGGGAATCGAACCCAGGCCACAGTGCTGACAGTGCTGAAGCCTTAGCCACTCCACCACCAGGGAACCCCATAACCTAGATTTAAACGAGGAAACTGAAATCGTGGAAGACCCGGCCCATGATCACAGGGCAAATGACAGCAGACTTGGGCTGGAACCCAGCTTTTCTGACTGCAGACCCTGAGCTCTGCCACCCACATTTACTTCTCTAAGCAGACCTGGGACATTTGAAAACACAGCCACCGGGTGATTTTTCTGGGTTGACCAGATGTCCCATTTTAAACAGGACAGAAAACAACAGTCCTGACCCATTTCAAACAGCACATCTCATCAGCCTACTGACACCTTCAATTTAGCCCAGTGAGACTGGGCTGAACATACACACCGTCTGAAACAGGACAGCACTCTTGTTTTCTGTCCCATTTAAAACTGGACGTCTGCTCGGCCTAAGTCTCACTGACCCCAGCCACTTAGAGCGGCACCATCTTCGCCCGACTCACTCTTATGCTCAAACCAGCCCTAGGGAACTTAGTGTCCCTGGCAGTGATTTTTTCAGAAACCAAATAAAACAGTAGAGGCAATAGTGCTCCTTTCATTGGTAATGATATGAAGTCTTAAGTCCTTCTAATCACATCTATTTCTCTGGGAGTTGATGAGCATACAGCAGATAATACTGATAACAGATAACAAGCCCTGACTGCTTGAAGGTGCCTCTAGACGGGGTTATTGTGTATGACAAGGTCTGACAATTAAGTTCACTAACTTATCCTAGGAAAAGAGCTACAAACCTCATTGCTAAGTATCACTACGGTCACCTTCGAAGTACTCCCCTTGGGAAGCCATGCACCCACACCAGCACCTAGTCCACCCCTTGAAGCAATTTTGGCACTCTTTTTCTGGAATGGCCATCAGAGTTGTCATTGTATTACCCTTGATGTCCTGAATGTCATCAAAATGTCTTCTTTTCAATATTTCCTTTATCTTTGGGTAAAGAAAAATGTCATTGGGGCCAGATCAGGTGAGTAGGGAGGGTGTTCCAATACAGTTATTTGTGTGCTGGCTAAAACCTCCCTCACAGACAGGGCCGTGTGAGCTGGTGCCTTGTCGTGATACAAGAGCCATCAATTGTTGGAGACAAGTTCAGGCCATTTTCATCTAACATTTTCACAGAGCATTTTCAGCACTTATAAATAGTAAACTTGGTTGATTGTCCATTTGGTACTAATTCATAATGAACAATCCCTCTAATATAAAAAAAGTTAGTAACAAAGTTTTGACTTTTGATTTGGACTTACAGGAATTTTTTTGGTCATGGAGAACTGGCTGACTTCCATTGTGCACTTACATGCTTTGTTTCAGGGTCGTATTGGTACACCCATGTTTCATCACTGGTGATAACACGGCCCAAAACATCATCTTGCCTCTCCAAAACATCTTGGCAAACTTCATCTCTCCTTTGTTTCTGTTCATCAGTGAGGTCCTTTGGGATCATTTTTGCACACACCTTTCTCATGCCACGATTTTAAGTTAAGATTTTCTTGTTTTTCTATCAATCTCTACGTGGTCTGCTATGCTTCTTACAGTCAGCCAATGATTTTGATGCACAATTCAATGAATTTTTGCAATCTTTTAATCAATTCTGCTTATTACTGGCTGCCCTGACATTTCTTCATCAGTGATGCTTTCTCTCCCCTCAGAAAAAAAACATTTAATCCATTTGTACACTGCCGTTTTCTTCATGGCATTATCCCCATAAACTTGAACTAACATGTCCCTGATTTCACTTCCACTCTTGCCAAGTTTAACAAGAAATTTTGTTTGTTCATTGCTTTAATTCAAACTCTGACATTCTCATGATGGCACACAACAACACACAACAACAATAAGGAACACCACTCAGTAAGACACCACCACACACACGAACACAGCTGGGAGACACAGGTACACCAAGGTTATGACACCTTACTGGGTTGTTTGTACAGTGCTGCCAATGTAAGTGCATGGTGGCAAGTTCACAAATTTAATTGTCAGACGTTGTATGGTTGGGGTTGGACCCTGTTGAGTGCATCCAGCCTGAGGGTCCTCTCACCAAGCCTTGCCCCAGGCCCAAGGCTGTGTTCACCTGCACAAGGTGAACTTATTTTTATGCTTCTGCCCATTGGTTGGCCTGTGCTTCTAAAAGGTAGCACCTGCTAAGAGGGTAGACTTTTCCTAATTCACACCAAGGTGCCCTGTGGGCTAGCAGCAGCATGGCTCTATGCCTATGACACCACATTTACCAAAACTCTGTGGGGTAGACAGCATTATCATCGTCACATTACAGATGAGGTAAGTGAAGTTTAAGGAGCTTAAATGATATGAGCAAGTCCTCATGGCTGGAGCCACATGAGCTCAGGCTGCTTTTCCAAGGATGTTCAATCTACCTTCACCTACGGCATGTCAGGGCTGTTCCCACACAGGCAAAGTGCCATTGTGAGTGAGCTTCAGAAATTAAATTCTGGGAAGCAACCTCAAGATAATCATCAGGAAAAAAAAAAAAAAAAGCAAACTAAAAATGATTTAAATGCCTTATGCTTGCAGATCTGAGCCAAGATCCTCAGGCAAAAAGTTTTCATAGTTGATAGGAGTTCACACTTGTACCATTCCTATTACCCAAGAGAGCTAGGAGATTAAACTGTGCCATTTTTCACTACAATAAGGAGTTTTGGCTTAAGAAGATTTTAGTTAAAAAATTAAAAGGACCTGGAGAGCAGAAGGAAGACTGGCTTCTTGATCCAGAAGTGTCGATAAGGCCAGGAACGCCAGACCCTCCCCCGCAAACCCCCCAGTCCCCTTTCTCCCTAGCTCCCTGATTACACCATCTTCCACCTCAGCTGTTGTCATGGTAACAGCTTGGGTCTCATGTCTGTCACTTTACAATCTGCTTATGGAGCTGCTTGTTATTCTCACTCTAAGGCCTAGTGACAGCTCATTTAGAATCAATCAAACATTTATTATTGGAGAGAAAACAAAGGGGCAGGGTCCTTACTTGAAATTCTCTGGTTTCTTGGCCAGAGCAGGGGAGACGGAGTACACTCTCAGAAGTGGACAAAGATTCAAAGCCTGATTCCCCTGCCTGCTTGCCACGTGCTCTAGGCAAGCAGTGAAACCTGGCTGAGCCTCAGTTTCTTTTAGCATGGTGTTGTGAGGCTTAAAGACAAAAAAATAAGAGCCCCTACCCCCAAAACGGACTTAATAAGCAGCAGCTGTTACAAATGAGAACATAATAAAGGTGGGAAGTAGAGTGAGACAAACAACCAAACAAAAATCCTGATTTTAGGCTGACTCCTAGAGAAAAAGTACTTCCAAGCAGAGTACTTTTGAGCATAGAGAGTGAGCGGTCTGAGAAAACCTGGAAAAGCAGAACTATGGACAGCTGTGAGGAGGGTGAGCTTTGTGTCTGTTTATTTTGCTTTGTTTGTGTTACCAGGACTGTAACTAGGGGAATATCTTGCACTATCTTCCTAGTTTGTCTTTTATGCAGTGTGTGATCTCATCTCCATGACATTGTGGTCCTGCTAGAGGTACAGTGCCTAGTATACAAGGTCTGACAATTAGGTTTGCAAACTCGTCCTAGAAAAAGTGCTACACACCTCATTGCTGAGTATCACAGTGGTCACCTTCGAAGTGCTCCCCTGGGGGAGCTGTGCACCGATGTCAGTGCCTAGTCCACTCTTCAAAGCAATTTTGGAACTTTTCCTGGAATGGCCACAGACCTGTCATCGTATGACTCTGATGTCCTGAATGTCATCAAAATGTCTTCCTTTCAATACTTCCTTTATCTTTGGGTGAAGAAAAAAGTCTTTGGGGGTCAGATCAGGTGAGTAAGGAGGGTGCTCCAATACAGTTACTTGTGTACTAGCTAAGACCTCCCTCACAGACAGGGCCGTGTGAGCTGCTGCAGTGTTGTGATGCAGGAGCCATGAGTTGATGAAAAGTTCAGGTTGTCTTCATCTAACGTTTTCACACAGCCTTTTCAGCACTTCTAAATAGTAAACTTGGTTGACTGTCCAGTTGGTACAAATTCATAATGAACAATCCATCTCTCTGATATCAAAAAAGGTTAGCAACATAATTTTCACTCTTGACTTGGACTGACAGGAAGTTTTTTGGTCATGGAGAACTGGCTGACTTCCATTGTGCACTTTGACACTTTCTTTCAGGGTTGTATTGGCACACTCATGTTTCATCACCAGTGATAACACGGCCCAAACCATCGTCTTGCCTCCTCACAAGGTCTTGGCACACTTCAGCTCTCCTTTGTTTCTGTTCCTTGCTGAGCTCCTTTGGGACCATTTTTGCACAAACCTTTCTCATACCAAGATTTTAAGTTAAGATTTTCCTGTTTCTCTATTTATGTTTACTTGATTTGCTATGCTTCTCAAAGTCAGCTGACAATTTTGACACACAATTCAACAAATTTTTGCAATGTTTTCATCAATTCTGCTCATTACTGGCCTCCCTGACATCTCTTCATCAGTGATGCTTTCTTTTCCCTCAGAAAAACATTTAATTCATTTGTACACTGCTGTTTTTTTCATGGCATTATCCCCATAAACTTGAACTAACATGTCCCTGATTTCACTTCCACTCTTGCCAAGTTTAAAAAGAAATTTCATGTTTGTTCATTGCTCTAATTCAAGCTCTGACTTTCTTGCAATGGCACAAAAAACATGCAACAACAGTAATGAATGCCACTGAGCAAGACATCGTCACACACACGAACGCAGCTGTGAGACACATACACCAAGGTCATGACACCTTACTGAGTTGTTTGTACAGTGCTGCCTAGTAAGTGCACAGTGGCAAGTTCATGAACTTAGTTGTCAGATGTTGTGTACCAAGCTCCTATAAACAGTTGTTGAATAAAGGAATGGATGAAACTTAAATTAGTTAATAAACCCAATGAGAAAGGAAGAAACTGAGGTTAACATCCAATGTCTTCCCTCTGTGTCCTCGTTTCTTACATCCAAATGTGCTTAATATTCTTCCTGGCAAAGGCATTGGGGGTCGGGGGAAGCAAAGCAGAAATGTCCAGATGGATCTGACATGGGTGACAGTTCCCAGAAGTGAAAAAATTGATGGTTAGACCTGCTCCCTCCAGCCTGAGCCAGCGGAGTCTCATCCAGCATTTTTCCATTTGAATTGTTTACAGCTAAAAAGCAAAACTGAGGACAGTTGTCTCTGACCCTCCCGCACTCCTCTTGGACAGCTCAAGTGGTTGGTGGAGGCCCAGGCCGGCTGCCTGGGCCGTGCTGGGCACGGATGCCCCTGTGAGCAGAGCTCACCCCTCTCTGAGATGTGCCTCACTTTCTTTATTTTATTTTTTCTCTGGCACCTTCCTCTTTACTTTTCCTCCGTCTTTCCCATTCCTTTATTTTCCTTTTCTTCCATATCTTTCTTTGCCTGTACTCAGGGATCGTTATTTGACATCAATGTTACTCAGAGCTAAAGAATCTGCTGTTTTTCTGCTAAAATAAAGTTGCCTTCTCAGCCTGGATCCCTGAAGACTCTATTGAAGGTCCACATTCAAGATCTTAGATGACTAATGCATTTAAATGCCACAGCAGCGAGAGCCAGAAATCCTTACACGACTTTCTCTCCTTCCAAAAAATCTATCCTACCTCATCTTTTCCTACTCCACCTTACCCAAGATGACCCCAACCTCTCGCTTCCAAGATTTTCCTTATAGACTTGGCAGGTCAGTGTGCATCAGCCAGTTGCACCACAGCATCTGTGCAGAATAATTTCAGTGCAGCCTGCTTCAAAGTCCATCGCTGAAATTTGTACCCATCTTTCCTCTGAGCTGCAGCTGCTGGTGACTTCTTCCACACTTGCCCAAGAGAAATGTAAACCTGTCACTGCTCAGCCGGAAAACTCCACGGGCTTCCCATCTCCTATTGGATCAAGTCCAAATGCTCTGCCTGTCACCGAGTACCCTTTCTAGTCACATCTTGGTCCAGATAAACCATCTCCATTCTACTGCACCAGCCTTCACTGCCCCTCCTGCCTCCTTGCCTTTGCTGCGTCTCACTTGTACTGCTGCTTCCCCCTTCCCCAGCTCTACCTACCAAACCTTCTTTCTAGGCTCTATTTAAATGCTTTTCCTGAGGAATCCTGCCTTGATCACCCCAACAGGGCTAATTACATTTTCCTCTGCTGTCCTATAGCTCCGGCACGGTGCTCAGGCCGCTCCACGTTACAGATCTCAGCTACCATGCCCTCAGCACCTGTTTCAGGCTCAGGGCACTTCGCTCTACTCCTCACAACAATCCAACAGATCTTGCCTAAGGTCATGTCACTCTAAAGGAGGGAGCTGGGAATTGAAAGCAGGTGTGCTGACCCCAGCTGACTTTCTGTTACAATAGGCTGTCCCGTAAGAGATAAGGCCTGGGCACTGTCACTCCTTCAAAATGTATGTGAGCACCGCAGGCACCAGGCTTGGTGTCGAGAGCCAATGTGAGCCACAGACAAGAAAGCAGGGCTTAGGTAAAAGCCAAGGCAACAGGTATGAGCTACCTTTCCCACTACCTCTACATATCTCATCGATGAGATTGTAAACTTTGTGTGTGTATGTGTGTCCCAATTCATTGTTTTTGCTATATGACTAATTTTTTTAAAAAAACAAATGCACCTGAGTTTATGTAGAATTTCATGCATTTTCAGATCCTATCTTCTTGGAGACCATCTCATTCTTAACTTCCTTTTAAAAGTCTGGAGGCTAAAAGTTCTAAAGAGCGTAAGCCATCTGCTTGGAGTCACACGACAAGATAGCGGCAGGGCCAGAATGAGGAGGCAGATCCTGGGCCCCAGCAGGTTATTTTCCACTTGCCTCCACTGTAGGTGAAGACCCAAGGCCCCCTGGCTGTGTCGTGGTGAGGCATGTTCTGTGCTTTCCGTCCCTGAGTTAGTTGTCAACATTTAATTCTGGATTGCTTCCAGGGAGCCCTCAAGTTCAGTTCCACAAAGCCTGTGAGTTGCAGTGAGAAACTTCAAATGTGACACTTGCCAGTTCCCATTGAGCTTGGGGTGGGAAATGTCCCTGGCCTTGTCCATATTTAATGTCACATTCAGTCTAGCAGAAGAGAACACCTCCAGGTAAAGTCATTCAGAACAAAGCTTTGTCATTTTAGTGCCATTCAACTGAAGGCAAATCACAGGGCCACTCTCATTCACTGGCCCTGAATTTGGGGGGATGGGGGGATGGGGGGTGGGGGGGTGTCTTAGCCCAAAGGCGAATTTTCCCTGCACCCCTTCCCTCCCGCCGCCCCAGGCTGGTCAGACAAATCCCCATGATGACAAAGCCCTTGACAGAGCTTCCTGGGGCTCAGCGCCCCGACTTGAAATTCTAGTCCTGGTTCTAATGCTGACTAGTTGTGTAACTTCGAACCACTCACTTACCCCTTGTAGCCACCTCCCTCCCCTTCCTCATCTTTAGAAAGGAAATGATAGCTCTACTCCACAGCTTGACATCTGAGGACTAAATGAGACAGTCATGAAAGTACTTTGTAAACTATAAATCTCTACGGAAGCATAACAGGCCAAACTTTCAGGTTCTATTAGGCCAACGCCTGATTTCTTTCAGGATACAAAATGCTGGGGGGTTGGGGTGTTTCCTATCTAGAAATAGAGAAGCTAGCCTTCTTTGAAGATATCGGTTTAGCTGTGTTTCATAGCATCCTGGCAAGTTGTCATCCTCACAAAAGACAGAGTGAAAGGAAATTGTTGTCAGTCCATAAACACCGCACATTCATTTATTCATTCCTTCAAACAGGATTTATTAAGCACTGACATGTGTTGGCATTATAATATGCCAAGTGCCGGGAACACAGAGAATAAAATATATATGAATACAGACATCTTGTATACATTTAGGGAAAAAGTCTGAAAGGGTATCCACCAAAAGTTCCCTCCCTTCCTCCCTTCTTCTCCCCCCCTCCCTTTCATAACCTTAATTTCCCAGGTGACTCAAGTGTGGTAGTTCTGGCTCAGGGGTACCTGCTCTGTCATCCCTGGGCGGCTCCCCTTGCAGAGCCAAGAGACATGCAAAAACCAGCACTGACCAGCAGAGGCAGCCTAGCTTTCTTCCAGGGGGAGCCTTTTTCTTTTTCTTTGAGGAAACTTTTCAAAATAGATGGAAGAATTCCCTTCATCTCTCCTTTGTCTGAATTGGGTCACATATCTATTCTAAATCACTGGCAAAAGGAACAGTATTACTGGTTTAGACCAGTTCTCAAAGTGTGCTCCAGGGACCTCTGTGGGACTCCAAGATCCTGTCAGGGGAGTTTGTGAGGTCAAACTAGGTTCATTATAGGGAGAGGGGGGCGGGAAAGGGAAAGGAGGGAGGGGGACTCAAATACGGTGATGGAAGGAGCAATGACTCTGGGTGGTGAGCACACAATGCAGCACACAGACGATGAAGAACTGTACGCCTGGCACTTGTGTAGTTTTGCTGACTAGTGTCACCCCAGTAAATTTAATTTAAAAAAAAATTTTAAATCACTTTATATAAAAAAACTACCTTTTTATTGTCATGCTTTCACAAGTGTACAGAAAGTACAAAGAGTTGATAGATAGGAAAGTACCATTTACTGAGTTTCAGTGTAGTTCCAAATCAGAGTATCGACACTGATCTAAAAAGATTATTAAAATAGTTCTCCCTTTCCTACCCATCTATTGGAGACCACATTTTCTTCATGTATTTTTAACCGAAACAGCATTTTACCATAGATTGACTGAGGAAGGAGCTATGAAAGTCCAAGTAGTCAGCCAGACAGTAAAAAGATTCGCAAAAATGTAAAACAGTGCCACTTTCATAACCAAATAGATTTTGTTTTAGAAATACGTTTATTTTTCCATAAAAATGTTATGTTAACCTGCAACCAATTTGTCATTGTTAGTTTAAATGAATTGTACATATTTTAAATGTTTGTTTTAACACCTCGTACAGTAAATATTAATAGATGTAACCTATGCAAAGAAAAGCTCTCTGGGGGTTTCAATAACCTTTAAGAGTGCAAAGGGGTCCTGAGACACGAGGGAGGTGTGGGCATCCCGGCGGAGTGAGGTCTGAGTACGGAGGGCGGTCCGGGAAGGCAGGCATTGGTGGCTGGAGGCTTCCCGAACGGCCCCGCAGGCACTGAACGCGCGCGGGGAGGCCGAGTCCCGGGAAGGCAGGTACCAGCGGTGCCCGCCGCAGCTGAGTCTGAATGGGGGCTGTTGGTTATTGCTGTCTGTTGTCTCTGGTCTTCTTTGTATATTGTGTGAGTTTTTAAATGAGAATATACTGCTTTTGTGAACAGAAGAACAATCACTAGGACAGCTTGTACTTGGAAATACGTAAGAACATAAGGATGGGTCAGACCCCGGTTACAGAAGCCCCGCGCAGGCGGGAGAGGACGGCGCGGTGCGGGGGCCGGGCTTGACGGGCAGCACCCCAGCCTAAGCTTAGGCGGCGGGAAGGCTCCCGCGCAGGGGTCCGCAGACCGCCGGAGAGAGGCGACACCGAGCTGAAACCCGGTGAGCGCGCGCGCGGGGCTGCGCACCCCGAGGCGGAGCCGGAGCTTCGAGCAGAGCCCTGCCCCCTCCGGAGGGAGAGGACTGCCCCGAGCGGCGCGGGGCGTCGGGAGACGGCGCCTGGGGGAGGGGTCTGCTCGCGTGGCTCGGCGACGGCAGCCGTCCCGGAGAGGGAGCCGTCCCGCAGGGGGAGCCGTCCCGGAGGGGGAGCCGTCTCCGAGGGGGAGCCGTCCCGGAGGGGGAGCCGTCCCGGAGGGGGAGCCGTCCCCGAGGGGGGAGCCGTCCCGGAGGGGGAGCCGTCCCGGAGGGGGAGCCGTCCCGAGGGGGAGCCGTCCCGCAGGGGGAGCCGTCCCGGAGGGGGAGCCGTCCCGGAGGGGGAGCCGTCCCGAGGGGGAGCCGTCCCGCAGGGGGAGCCGTCCCGGAGGGGGAGCGCTTACGTTGTCAGATGGGGAGCTGAGAAAAGGGGAGGGGTTAAGAAATCCAAATGGCTGGTTACAGAATAGTCACGGGGTGTCAGGTACAACACAGGAAACATAGTAGTTTCGTACTAACTGTGCATGGTGTCAAGGGGGTACTAGGTTTATCGGGGTGATTACTTTGTTATATAAATGTCTAATCACTATATTGTGTACCTGAAACTAATATAATCGTGTCTGAACTGTAATTGAAAAATAAAACATTTAAAAAAATAAATTAAATTAAGGAGATAATAAAAAGCACAGAAGGTGTAACCAGGTGAGCCTTGTAGGAGCATGCAGACCCATGGAGGGTGACAAGTAAAAGTGCAGTGGGCACAGGACGCCACTTAGCGTCACTCCGGGAAATGAGCGCCTTGCTATCCCTCGCTGCTTATGCAGACAGATTCATTTCAATCTTTTCCACCCTCGACTTTCAAGTTACGTAAGATTTTCAGCTATTTGAACAATATTGTCAAAAAATAAAAAGTAAAAATTGATGCTGAATTCTTTCACTAGATCTGAAGTACTATAAAATAAATTATGTCATTTATTTGAAGGAAATAGTAATACAATTGATCATTTAATACGGGGTTCTGTATTAAAGCTAAGGCTGCAGGATAAATCCTGCCCACAACCTATTTTTGTTGCGAACGGAGAGAGGTAGGGGCAGTTTTTATGTTTTAAGTTGTGAAAAAAAATCAAATGAAGCATATTTCATGGCACATGAAAGTAACCTGAAACTCAAATTTCAGTGTTCATAAATGAAGATTCTTTGGAACACATACAAATTCAATAGGTATGTGCAGGTGTCATCAAAAGTGAGGTCATTACAGCTTCTAGAATTTTTCTTAATAGAAACTGACATCTGGGAAGGCTTCCGCAAGGAAGTGCTCTTTCATTTGGAAGATAAGGGCCACAGTTTGGCAGGAAACAAGAAGGTCAAGCCAAGGCAAGTGTCCGCGGACATTCTCTCTGTGCCAGGGTGCTGGTGCCATGGGCAGAGCTTACCCTGAGTGGGGTGGCCAACAGGTGACAGAGGACAGGGTCCCTGACAGCACCGACACAGGGACCTCACCTGAGGTAGTGCCTCCTCTGTTTAGCCCATTTTCGGAGTGGAAAGAGGTGTGACAACAGAAGTGAGATGCATGGTGCTGGACTTGGCCTGCAGGACACCGCGCTCTACCTGGGGAGGCGAAATTCACCCACTACGAGAAAATCAGAGAAAACTCACAGGCTAGGTGGTTTGGTACAATTTATACATGCAACAGGATGGCCTGGGTTAATTATAATGATTGCCTGAACGAAATAAAGGTCTTCCAAATATGACCCTGGAATGGTTTCCCAAAATAAACGAGGGAAACCTGTAACAGATATCTTGTGTTTTTTGTTTGTTTGTTTGTCTTTTGGATATCTTATTTTTTGCCCCTGCTTAACACTGCTCAGAAATCACAGCCATGTGAAGCCCAAGCCCACTTTCCAAACTTTTGTTTCTTCTCCTGTCTTTACCTCCTTTCTTTCTCCACACCCCCTTCCAGTCACTCTCCTCTTCCTGCCATCTCTCCAACCTCCTTGTCTCATTCTTTTTCTGGTTATTTCTCTCTCCTATCTTCCTGTTTAGTTTTCTTTTTTCATCATAGCAATGAAATACAAAATGACGATTTTGATTACCCCTAAATGAAAAGACAACTCCCACCACCCCAAGAAACAGCTTTAGTAATCTCTAATCTCTAACTGCTTTCAATCCTATTATTTATATGGGCATAATTTTACATAATTGCTGCCATAAAGTCCACATCAAAGCAATTTTTGCTGAAGGCAGAAATTAGAGTCAAGTGCATGCATTCTCCCCGGGTTCAATAGTCTGCCACTCACTACCGCAGAGCTGGTGCTGCAGTAAACCCTCTGACACTTTCGTTGCCATAGGATGCTGGTGAGCTCTTAAAGAAAAAAATATGAGCAAACCCCCATGCAGTCTCCAGTAACCAATGCCAGAGGGTGGGGACACTCCCAGGAGTACTTTACTCTCCCTGCAGAGACTGGCCTGCGAAATTCAAAGAGTCCCTAACTTTCGTTCTTTCTCCCAACCCCCCTCCCATCAATAACATGCTAGAAAGTGTCTGCAAGGCATGGACTGCTTTATACATGTATAAGCTACCATTTCAGGTAAGTGCCAATTTGGGAATCGGTGATCAGCTGTCTGCAAAATCACGTCTCTCAAACTTTGATATTTGGAGAAAAGTTGTCTGCTTAGCCAGCCCATCTCCCATGGGATGCTGACTTCTGGGGCTACAAGGTTAAAAACAAACAAACAAAACGCAACTCCTGAATGAACTGGGAAACACTTTCACTTGATTCTTGAATGAAGAGGCAGGCTGGGGCCGGGATTTTCTCATTTAATCTTCATGATAACCCTGTGGTCCAGGTAACATAATTATCTCCTTTTACAAGAGGCAGGGAGCTGAGGCTTAGGCACATGTCCAAATCATGCAAGTGGTTCATGGTGAAATCAGATCCCAGCAGAAGCAGTCTGGTGCCCACCGTGGCTGTCTAACTCTGGAGTTTGTACCCAGAAGTCTCACATCACGCGGCTTCCTCAGACCTTGTTGGACATCCATGTCTTGTGTGAAACCTCCCTACCCACCAGGAGGGAGGCATTAAAAGTTCTCCCTGTCTCCTCCCAGAGCATCCCAAACAAACTTCTGAAGAGCCGCCATCACAGCAACTATTTTCTGTACCATGAGCTCCTCCAGGACAGGAAGTATGCCATTTTGATCTTTGTAACCCAACACCTACTCAAGGTATATGCTTACTCAACATACTTGCAGGCTGAGTATATGGCCTACCTACGAAACACACCCCATTACCATAAAGGGTCTTAGAGAGAAAGTGTATGTTCTGCCTGGTGCCAAGTTGTAAGTTCTCAATCAATATTCAAAACCATCATTGTTTTGGTCATTCCATCTTCTATCTTCTTCATTAGAACTTGGAACTCTTTTTCCTAATTGCAGCCTCTATCACAATTACTCCTCCTTCCTTTATTCAACACATAAAATGTACTTATTTTTTTTTATTTTGGTTTCATGTATTTCTTTTGCAGACCATGAGCTCTTTTTTTTGTTATTCCTACTTGTTTGTTAAACACGATAAATTCTAAGACAGAAGGGATTCTGTAATAAGTCTTGGCAAAGGAGTTTGGACCTACTAGGTGCTTACAAAGGAGGAAATATGTAATTTTCCTGGCATATTTTTCAACCTAACACCACACAAAATTCAGCACTTTCTCAAGAATTATACATTAATTCAGTAAATGAATGGCCATTACATACAAAGTCACGTGTTACAGACTGAGACTGCAAAGGTGAAACAGCTAGGAACCCAGCCTTCCGAGAGTGTGTACCTGTGACCAGAGACAAGAATGTTCCCTCAAAGAAAGAGAATGTGCCTCTGGCTATTTCCAGCTAAGCAGATTAGAGAAGACTTCACAGAGAAAAAGGACTTTGCACAAGGCCTTAAGGACAAGTAATATTTAGAAATTTGGCAAAGAATGAAACAGAAGGGCGTTCCAGATGGAGCAAAGAAGTCGAGCAAAGCCGAAAAGTGAGAAAGCCTGGGGCATGTACTTGGAACTGAGCGAAGCTCGTTTGCTGAGGGATGGAGAGGGGGAAGAGGAAGGGTAAGGAGCAAAGATGGAAATGTTTGTGAATGCTGGGTGAGGAAGCAATGCAGACAAGGCTCCGGCCATCAAGCCACTGGAAGACTTCCCCTAATTTGCATTGTCCTGGGTGCCATCTCTGTACCTATCAACAAAGACCTCATGGAACCTCTGACCCCATCGCACTGGCTGTTGTGCATTTTCTAACACTAGTCACCTCCTAGCAGATACTTTTTCCTTCAAGCAGATTTTCACTTCTGGGAATGCCATGCACAATCGTAATCACATTTATAAGTGTCTTCTGCACTTATGTAGCCTCGAAAATGCAAGGAGTCCATTAATTAACACAATATTAGGAGCTCCCATAGTCCCTTGGAAGGAGGTTGTCCCCAGATTCTCTCCCCCCACCAAATCCATCACCCACCTGCAGGACAAAATAGGGATAAAGCCCACAGCAGATTCAGGGTACCCAGGGACTTGACCTCCCCTGTTGCAGTTGGAGACAATGTCCCATATATGGGAAGATGGTGCCTGGAAAGATGTAATCAAATAGGAAAGCATCATTATTGTCAATAAAGTGAGCATTACCCAGGGCTGGGTGTGTATGACAGTGCTGGCTGCTAACCACAAGAAACATTGTGTGTTAGTTTAAGTAAATTTCTTTGCCTCTCTAGGCCTCAGCTTTTCCATATGTAATATGGTGGTGGAGGGAGAGGTTGCTACCCCTGACTTTCAAGAATATTATAAGGATCTTCAAGGTATATATGTAAGGGACCTAACACCATGCCTGATACGTAAGGGGTGTTCAATAAATAAGTATGTAGGTATTATACAAATTTAAAATGTGGATATATATTATTGTATGTGTACCAGAGGGACCCAAAACACCCAGAATTTATTTATTAAAAATTATGTATTTATTCTTCTTTTAAATATATTTTTATTGTTAGACTTATTGGGGTGACACTTGTTAGCAAGAATTACATAGGTTTCAGGTGTACAATTCTACATGCATTGTCTATTTGTTGCATTGTGTGTTCGTCACCCACTGTCAGTTCCCTTTCCATCACCATATACTTGGCTCCCTCCTCCTCTCCCACCCCCGCCCTCCTCTCCCACCCCCTCTCTCTTCTCCTACCTCCTCCCTCCTTGCCCCCAGGTAACCAATAAACTATTGACTATGTCCATGAGTTTTTTGTTTGTTTGTTTGTTGTTTCTTTGTTGCTTTCAGTTTTATACTCCACATATGAGTGAAGTCACATGGTTCTTGGTTTGTTCTGTCTGGCTTATTTCACTTAGCCTGACGTAATTATTCTTACATGTTTAAACTTCAGTCACCTTTGAAGTACTCTTTGTTGGATGCAATACACTTACTGAGACACTTTTTCCACAGCTCAAAACAGTTTTTGAACTTGTCGATATTGAATGCCTTTTAGTGCTTCTGCTGTTTTTTGTTTCACCTCTTTCACGTAGGCAAAACATTTCCCTTTGAGGACTTTTTCATCTGGGGAAACAAAAATAAAGTTTCTTGGGGTGACATCTGGTGAATAGGAAGGGTGGGGCATGGGAGTCATGCTGTTTTGGGGCAAAAACTGCTGAGCACTCAGCGCGGTGTGGGCAGGTGTGCTGTCATGCTTCACGTTGCTCGTGTAAATCACCCAACATGAAGTGGGCAAACATGTTGAAAGAGTTTCCAAAAAAATTCACTGAAGCTGAAGACAGCCTCCACAGCAATACCAGCTACTACACGGATGCAGATGGGTTTCTAGGACACTAACCTACCTGGGGGAGCCTGTACTACAACGGTCCTGCCCTCCAGAAGGTAATTCAATTTTTGGGGGGGCCCCCTCTCATATATTTACATATATGTATATCCTGCTGAGATAGGAGGGCAATTTCCTAAAGAAACTAATGCTATAGGTGAATTGACACACTTCCCCAAAATCACACAATACATCAATGGCTTAACCGAGAACCCAGGGCTCCCTTTTCCTAGGCCCAGGCTCTTTGCAGCTCAGCAGGATGCCCAAGGAGGCCCCAAGACCACCTGTGTAATCAGGAAATGCGCCAACGACTCCATGGCCAGAGAAGGCAGGCGAAGGAGACTGTCAGGCAGTTACGTCTAGTTCTTTTGCACTCTCCACAGAGGCCCACTTCACAAGCTGTCAGTCATAGTCCTCTCCTCCAAGCATTTTTTTAAATTTTGTTAACATTCCTTCAGAAATGGGAGCCCCAAATTGAGTTCTGTCCTTCAAATAAAGGCTGATCTGAGGGCAGAGCCTCTGAGAGCTGCTCAGGGCCAGAGTGCATATCTTACCTTTGTCTCCCCATCACCCAACACTTCGTGCGCTCTCACTGTATGTCCTCAGGGCCTTGAAGAGTTGTTGTGAGTCTAGTTTTAAAAATCCAGATCCACAGGTCCAGTCAGACTGGAATTGGCTGGAGAACAGAGCCAGGCATTGAGGACAGGGGATGGAGGGTACGAGGGGAGAGGCAGGCAGGCAAGTAGATGGGTCAGAACAGCCAGGATCCAGGGAGCAGCCAAGACAGCAGGGGCCCACACCGAGAGGGTGGCAGAAGGCAGTGAGAGCTGGTGCGCATGCTCAGGGCCAGAGCCAGGGTGCTGCACTGCTGGTCTCTCCAGCGGCTTTCTTCCTTCTTCCTTCGTATTCTAACAGTTTGGTCAAGAAATGTGTAAATGGAAAGGCATGACTTGGATGTCTCTGAGGCAAACAAACAAACAAAAAACGAAAACACAACACCACCACAGCAACAACAACAAAAAGAAACAAAACAGAGAAGGTCAGACATCTCTGGTTAGCTGATTTGACCATGATTGTGCTGCTACTCTGGGGGCAGTGAACCAGGCAAGGCTAGTCAACATGTTTTTCTCTGCAGCAGCTCTCGAGGAAAAGCGATCCCAACCTCAGTGTGCTCTTGTCTGACGCAGCATTGTGGTTCACGATACCAGAAAACACTAAAAATTCCATATCTGGGGCTATCAAGATTCAAGTGGAAGAAAATCAGATCACGATTAGACTTATCAGGAGGGATCACTTTGCAAGGTATATATACATGTCTTATCACTATGTGGTACACCTGAAACTAATATAATCTGTGAAATAAAAATAAAAGAAAGAAAATCAGGTCACAGACTTAAGGGAATTTACTCAAACTTTGAAGCTTAGACTGGTTTTGGTTTTTGTTCTTTGTTTTGTTTTGTTTTGTTTTGTTTTTTTAAGTTAGACTTTTCACAAAGAGTAGAGACTCTGTATCTAACTTCGCTCCTGATACTGCGTTATGAACCCCAGATTCTCAAGCAACATTGAGAAAAAATGTATGACTTCACTCATATGCGGGATATAAAACTGAAAGCAAAGAAAAAAGAAATGAAGAAACAAATAACCCATGGACACAATCAATAGTTTAATGTTTATTTGTGGACGAGTGGGTTAGGGAGGGGAGAAAGGGGAGGGGGTGGGAGAGGAGGGGGGAAGCTAAATATAAGGTGATGGAAAGAGAAGTCACATTAGGTGGTGAACTGATTATACATCAAGTTGACAATGCACTGTAGAATTGTATGCCTGAAACCCATGTAATCCTTGCTAACAGATGTCACCCCAATAAAAAAAAAAAGTATGAAGTCAAACCACTCTGTGTTTTCTCAGGCTAATCCCAAAGAGGCAGGACGAATGGAGTTCCCAGAGCTCCAACAACTATTCCCCCTCTCCCTCCAGGGTGAGAAAAAGCCAGAGGCTCAAATTAAACTGTTACCTTGCAGGCAAACGAAGTGCGAAAAGCTGCTGCACCCTTTTGCAGCAGTCCCAGTGAGCTCGCGTATTTTCATGCTGAGCTGTTGCATACTGCCAGAGAGAGGTCATCCTCTGGGTATTTAGGTCAAATACAAAACTTTCTTTTAACTCTTTAGAATTCTAACTAAATTCCAAAGACACTAAATAGAGATTCTAAAACTGGCCTAACACACTTTTTCTGGAACATTAGCAGAGTAATCACTGATCTTGTAAGCCTTTCTGATTTCAGACAGAGCTGCATTATCTGTTTCTGTCCATCACTAACATGGTGGCTCTTCCCTCCCACCTCTTCATTTCCCACTTGTGGTTACATTCAGGCTGTATTTCTGACTGAGTGAGAATCACCTTTCTTGCCTGGCCACACCCTACAAAATTATTTCAGGTTTTAAGACATTAGGAAAGTCCTCACTTTGAAGCTTTCTTACCCAGGAGAGCTTTCTTCTGGCCATTTGGAAGCCTTAAACCTGACATTAAATGATGACTTTCAAAGAAGCTGAACCCATAAAAATAGAAAGTAGAATGGTGGTTGCCAGGAGATGGGGTGGGGTGCGGGGAATGAGATGTTGATCAAAGGGTCAAACTCCCAGCTATTCCTATAAGATAAATAAGATCTGGGGATCAAATGCATAGCATGGTGATTATAATTAATAATACTTTATTAAACACTTGAGAGTTAAGATAGTAGATCTTATCATCATACACACAAAGAAATCATATGAGGGGATGGAGGTGTTAATTAACCTTACTGTAATCAATTTGCAATATATTCATGTATTTAATAATCACATTATACACCTTACATGCCATATATCAATAATATCTCAATAAAGCTAAAAAACAAACACAAATGAAAATAAAGAGAAGAATTGAAACAAAGCTTAACTGAATGATGATAATTCCTGGGGTTTCTTCCTAAAAGTGCTCACTGCACAAAGCAAAATGGTTTAAGAGGAACCCATAGTTTCTAGTAAAATACATTCTTCACCACAGGGGTATTTTACCTAGAAAGTAGCTGAAGCATGATAAAATGTGTGTGTGTGTGCAGCATGGTGGCAGGGGCACGTAGAAAGTTCAGTATTTTGAAAGAGAGAGACAGACAGAGAGAGACACACACAGAGAGAGAGAGAGAGAGAGCTCTGAGAAAGAGTAGTGTGCCAAGAAATTATTAGCAATTTATTTTTTATTCTGGAAAGATAAAGGAAATCAACCCTCTCTGTTTCTCCCCTAGCACCAACTCAACTGTCATTAAACCCTAGGAAGCTCTAGCTCCCAAGAAGTCACATAAAGTATCACTTAGTCACCAACTGACTATCTTAGATGCTTGGTGTGAAGTGTTAGAGTTAAGGGAATTCAGAAAGCTGGTTCATACACATTTATATACAGAAATCAGTAACTTTTATGTCCATAAATAACAAACATAAGATGTAATGAGAGAAAACACATATTCATAAAACGTTTAAAAAGACACAAAAATACCTGGGAATAAACCTAAGAGTTATGCGAGATGAATAAAATATTAAAATGTTGAAACTAAACTGAATGGAAACAAAATGACTAAACAAAAATGCTTACCCTTTGGTAGCAAGACAGAGCATTATTAAGTTAATTCTCCCTAGCAAATCTATACAGTTGATGTGCTCTCAATGAAATACTAAGATTTTTTTTTAAATAGTCAAACCGATTTTAAAAGCGACATGGAAAAATAAACATGCAGGAATATCCTGAAAATGTTTAAAGGAAATATAATCAGGAGAGTACTAGGCTTAGCAGATACCAAACATATTCTAAAGTTACATTAACATAAATCCTGGAGCACTCATGCAATGAGTAGACAGCTCATGAACTAGATGAGAAAAAAAAACATGAATACATATGGCAAATTAGTGTATAATTAAGCTGGGATCTCTGATGAGTGGAGAAATGCATATCATTCATTAGAGAGGGTAAGAACAATATGGTAAACATTTGGGAAAAAGACTAAATTGAAATCATACTTCATACCTAACACCAGAATAAACTCCAAATCAAAGATTTATCTGTAAAACATGGGATTATAAGTTTATTAGAAGAAACCTGGGAGCATTCTTTTGTAATAATCCCAATTGGGGAAGACCTTTCTAACTAGACACTGTAAGACATATTGATAAATACAATAACATCAAATTAAAAATCCACATAGTAAAAAGCACTATAAATAAAGTTAAAAAAAAAAGACCATCTAGGGAAAAACAAGATTTATAATATATTAGACCAACAAACTAATAGAAAAATGCTTCATATTAGTAAAAGAAATATAAATAAAAACTGCAATGAGTTACTATCTTCCCTGTAAAAGTTCAAAAATTCCACAACACACAGCTATAATGTTGGCAAGGGCTTGCTTATGTTACCAGCAGGAGTGTAAATAGATACAATAAAGTAATTTCTCAAAACCTAAAATAATTCTAAATGCATATGTCCTTTGACCAACCAATTTCACTTCTGGGAATTTATCTTACATAGATGTACACAATGATATATATACAATGTTTTTCAATTCAGCATTGCTTGTTATATCAAAAGATTGGAAAAAAGCTAAATATCTATTAATAGAAGAATGGTTAAATAATTCAAATAGATTTATCCAATGAAATACTAAATAGTCATAAACAACAAAGGAGCTCTTTATGCTCTAAAATTGAATAATTTCCAGGACATATTGTTAAATGGAAAAGTAAATTACAGGATAGTGTGTAGAATATGCTATCATTTATTGAAAAAATAAACAAAAAAGAATGTATAAACTTATTTGATAGTATATGTAGACGGTAACACTGGAAGATATGCAAGTTGTCTTTGGGGAGAAAAGCTAGTGTCGGGGATACCAGGAGGTAAAATCTTCACCATATAGCCTCTTGAATTTTTAAAATTTGAACCAAGTGTAAGTATGAATATTATCTATTTATAAAAATCAGCAATCAATTTTAATAAAATTTATGATACCAAGAGTAATATTAACAGATGTTCCTAAAATGCATAAACTGAAATGCATAAATAGAACTCAGTGTGTGCTCTCAATCAGCAGATTGAGAAGCAAATATTAACTTTGGTATTATGATATGATGGAAAAAGCTTGAAACTATAATTTCCAAAAAAGTTAAAAACACAAGTCTCTTACAAGATAGCATAAAGGCTTGTTTAGATTTTATTTAATTATTAATTTATGAGAAGATCAGTAAAATGAAAACACTGATTCCAAGAGCAGTTGAGGAAGTAGGTTTATATAGCACATGGGGAAGAAAACACCAAAATCATTTTTTTAAAAGTTAGAGACAAATCAAGATTTCCAGACAGGATGGAGGAGTAAGTAAACACTGTTTTCACCTCCTATCATGACCACACGAAAATTACAAACTATAGAACAACTATCACTGAGAATCACCTAAAGTTTAGCTGAGCCAAAGGCCTACCTATAAGGACATACAAAAGAAGCTACCTTAGGACTGGTAGAAGGGGCAGAGACAAGAAACAGGCTGCACCCACACTTGCATGTGACTATTAAAAATTGAGAGGGATATCTCAGATGCAGGGGTTCTCCCTGAGGACTGAGGGGTCCCAGCCCCATATCAGGCATCTCATCCTAGGGTTTCAGTGTTGGGGAGAAGAGTTCCCGTTACATCTGGTTATGAAAAGCTATCAAGATTATGGCTGAGTTAGACACAGGGCAGCTGGAGTCCTGGGTGATCCTCTTAAAGGGTCAGTGCATGAACTTACTCACCGATGAACTCATTTGCTCTGAGGTACAGTACTAAGGCAGCAGCTTGAAAGGCACCAGGGACATACAAGGAGGCATTCAATTGTATGGGTTCAAGATGGGGGCTGGCAGGGGGAGCTTTTTCCCAGACAGAATTCTGGTGGAAACCATTGGTTCTTTATTTAGCCCTCGCTTGTGTCTGTGTGCAGATGCAGGTGGCCACCATATCTGAATTTCCATCACCTTGTTAACACTATTTGATTGCCCTGCCGTGGTGATTCCCTGAGATCCTGCCCCACCCAAATTGAGGGATGACTCAAGCTGATTCCAGTAGCTTTTTGATACTAATGGTCTGTCTTGGTGCATCCTGCAAACTCACCTAAAATCTCTCAAAGTTTCACAAAATCCAAACAAGCAGCATCTGGCCTCAGCGTGTCCCATACTTTGTAATGAGCAGCCTCAAGCTTAGTACTAGCAGCAGCCAACCTAGATTTATGGTTTGACCTCTCAGGGCACCTCCAAGCATAGTGCCAGTGCTGGCCATCTGCTGATTGCTTTGTGGCTCATGCCAGGTGGTCTCAAACAGAGTACAGGCTATGACTGAAGCTATCCTGTGACAGGAACTCCCCAGGAGGCCCCAGGGCTGGTACAACTGGTAGCCAGCTTAAGGCAGAGCTGGAGCATCACCCAGCTGCCTCTAAGGTCACCAGTCCAAGGGACAGGCTGGGCAGGCACCAGATCCCTGCTCAAGTGAATCCTATAGGGTCAGCACCTGCACAACAGCTCCTCCACTGTAGTCAGAGCCAGTCCTCAGAATCAATCAGACTAAGGGTCAATCCCTCCCATTGACATGCAAACAGAAACAAAGGCTCAGCTACAATAAAAGGACATACACCTCCCACACAAAGGACACATCTCTATCACCCAACTCAGGTGACTAGGGAGACTGCACCACTGGACCCTGCAACACATTCACTACATAAGGCCATTCTACTAAGACCAGTAGATTAAACAACCCTACCTAATACATAGAAACAAAAACAGAGAGACAGTTGGAGTGAGTAAAAGACTACAAACATGTCCCAAATAAAAGAACAGGAGAAAACTTCAGAAAAAGTACTAAACAAAGTGGAGGCAACTAACCTACCAGAGACAGAGTTTAAAACACTGGTTATAGGAAAGGTGCAACAAAATGGTGGTGTGGGAGGGACCTTCAAAAAACTCCTCCAGAGATTACAACTAATAAAACACCTATACTTTAACCAAGGACCCTCTACACATCGCACAATCACAGCTAAGAAACCCACTCATGGCATTAAGGTACCTACAGGTGGACAGAGGTGAAATAAAGAGAAGAGCAGGGACACAACTGCAATGGTTCCTGCTTGGAACTCTACTGCTGGAGGAGAAAGGCGGCAGAAGGTGGCAGGAGAGCACTCTGGGCCTCATTCAGTTCTTGGGACAGAGGAAAGGGGCCCACAGGTGGGGTGTGACATACTGCACTCACTTCACTTTGGTCCCAGGAGATGCAGACTAGTCTGCAAATCACAGCAGCTGGATTGTACTCTGGTTCCCAGAGGACAGGGAGCAACCGGGCAGTGAGAAGCCACAGCACAAACACTCTAGCCAGGAAGGAGAAGGAGAGAGAGGGCTGTGGTGTGTTTCTTGGTCCACAACCAGGATGATTTGAAACACCAGCATATAGGATAGCTGACCCCAAGGGTCAGGGCAGAGTCTGCACATGGGGCAAACCCAGAACAGAAAGATGCAATCACACCCAAACTCCCTGGACGACTCCCAGAACCACAGGAAGGAAACAAAGCTGTAAACATCCCTCCCCCACAGATCTCTGACTGCCCAGTATCAGCAGCAAATGCTAAGGAAATTATACCTGGGAAGGTCCAGAGAGGCTGAAAAAGAAAAAAAGAAAAAGAGAGAGAGAAAGAGAGAGAGAGAGAGAGAAACCAGAGAATTAAAGAGATGGGGATAGATGATCCATCAGAAACTGAGCTCAAAGCAATGATTATAAAAATGCTTGAGGAACTGAATGATAATTTCAACAGAGAAATAGCAAGCATTAAAGAAGACTTACAAACTATTGCAAAGGACCAGAAAGAGATAATGACTACATTAACTGAAATGAAGAATGGAATAAAAGTAACCAAACTAGATAAAATAGAAGTGCAAAGCAGTGAATTCCAAGAAAAACCAGCAGAAAACACCCATTCAGAACAGATAGATATGAGAATCCAGAAAAGTGAAGATGGTTTGAGATTCCTCTGGGACAATTTAAGTGGAAGAACATCAGAATAATAGGTGTGCTGGAAGGGACAAAAGAAAAGCAGGGAATCAAGAAATTATTTGAAGAAATAATGACTAAAATTTTCCTAACCTGGCAAAGGAACTACACGTACAAGTCCAGAATGCACAGAGAATCCCAAACAAGATGATCTCAAACAAGAACACCCCAAGACACATTATAATTCAAGTGGCAAAAGTTGAAGAAAAAGAGAAAATTCTAAAAACAGCAAGAGAAATGCAAGTAGCAACTTATAAAGGGACACCCATTTGACTCTCAGCTGATTTCTCACCAGTAACTTTACAGGCCAGAAGGGACTGGCAGAAAATTTTCAACATGGTGAAAATCAAGCATCTACAACTAAGAATAATGTATCCAACAAGGTTACCATTCAAAAATGAATGACAGATAAAGAGCTTCTCAGATAAGGAAAAGGTAAAGAAATACATTACCATCAAACCAGTGCTACACCAAAGAATGTTAGAGGGACTTCTTCAAGATGGGAGGAGGAATGGGAGAGTGGGTAAAATAAGGGAAAGAAATTTAGTTTGATTTTTAACATAAAATCAAAAGCAACAAAGAAACAAAATTCATGGACACCGTCAATGATTTAGTAGTTACTTGAGGGTAAGGTGGGGGTGGGGGAAGAGGGACAGGGACACAAATAGATGGTGATGGAAAGAGAACTGACTCTTGGTGGTGAACACATAATACAACACATAGAAGACGTGATGTAGAATTGTACACCTGGGATCTATGTAATTTTTACTAATCAATGTCACCTCAATAAATTAGAAAAAAAACACTGGTTATAAAAATGCTTAAAAAACTTAGTGAAAACTTCAACAAAAGGATAGAAAACATAAAAATAAGAATAGAAAACATAAAAAAGAACTAGTCAGAAATGAAGACTACAATAACTGAAATGAAAAATACAGCAGACTGAATGAAACAGATGATTGAACCAGCAATTTGTAAGACAAGATAGCAGCAAAAAGAATAATAATAAAAAAAATGAGGATAGTTTGAGAAACCTATAGGACTAAATCAAGTGTAACAACATTGATGTCATAGGGGTACCAGAAGAAGAAGAGAGAGAGCAAGGGATTGAGAATCTATTTGAAGAAATAATGACTGAAAACTTCCCTAACCTGGTGTAGGAAATAGACATACAAGCCCAGAAAACACAGAGAGTCCCAAACAAGATAAACCCAAATAGGCTCACACCAACACATTATAATTAAAATGGCAAAGGTTAAAGACAAAAGAAAGAATACTAAAAGCATCAAGAGAAAGACAGCTAGTTACTTACAAAAGAGCTCTCATAAGACTGTCAGCTGATTTCTCAATAGAAACTTTGACAGTCAGAAGGGTGTGGCAGGAAATACTCAAAGTGATGAAAAGCAAAGACATGCAACCAAGATTACTTTACACAGCAAGGTCATCATTAAAAATAGAAGAAAAGATGAAGAGCTCCCAGACAAAAAAAGCTAAAGGAATTTATTACCACCAAGACAACATTACAAGAAGTGTTAAAAGGGCTTCTTTAAGAAAAAGAAGAGGGAAAACAAACATACTAACAAAAGAAAATAAAGAATATGAATAATAAAATGGCAATAACTATGTACCCATCAATAATCATTTTAAATGTAAATGAATTAAATGCTCCAATCAAAAGACAGAGGATAGCTGAATTGATAAGAAAACAAGACCCATGCATATGATATCTACAAGAAATTCAACTCAGATTGAAAGACACACATAGACTAAAAGTAAAGGGATGAAAAAAAGACATCTTATGCAACTGGAAGAAAGAAAACACCTGGGGAAGCAATACTTCCATCAGGCAAATTAGACTTTAAAACAAAGACTTAAGAAGAGACAAAGAAAGACATTACATCCAAGTAATAAAAATAAAGGGTTTAATCTAAGAAGAGGACATAACCTTAATAATGCCCCCAACATGAAAGCACCTAAATATATAAAACAAATAGTGACAGACAGAATGGCAGAGATCAACAGTAACACAATCATAGTAGGGGATTTTACCACCCCACTGACACCATTGGAAAGATCTTTCAGACAGAAAATCAACACAGAACCAGCAGCATTAAACAACAAACTAGACCATATTGATTTAATTGATACTTTTAGAGCATTTCACTTCAAAGCAGCAGAATATACATTCTTTTCAAGTGCACATGGAACATTTACCAAGATAGACCACATATTAGGTCACAAAACAAGTCCCAATAAATTTAAAAAGATTGAAATCATATCAACCATCTTCTCTAACCATAATGGGATGAAACTAGAAATCAATTACATGAAAGACACACAACCACATGGAGGCTCAATAACTTGCTTCTCAATAATGAATGGATCAACAATGAGATCGAGGAAGAAATCAAAAGATACCTTGAGAGAAATGAAAATAAAAACACAATGACCTAAAATTTATGGGCCATAGCAAAAGAAGTACTAAGAGGGAAATTCATAGCAATACATGCCTACCTAAACAAACAAGCAAACAAACAAATCTCAAATAAACATTCTATCTTTATAACTAAGGGAACTGGTAAAAGAACAGCAAACAAAAGCCAAAGCGAGTAACAAGAAAAAAAAATCAGAGAAGAAGTAAATGAAATGGAGAAAAAATGCAATAGCTGCTTTTTTAAAAAAAGGCAAACAATATTGGCAAACCTTTAAATCTTTAACCAGACTCATGTAGAATAAAAGAGGGAGGACCAAAATAAATAAAATCACAAATGAAAGAGGAGGAAGGACAATGAACACCACGGAAATATGAAAAATTTTAAGAAAATACTACAATCCACTATGCACCAACAATTTGGACATTTTGGAAGAAATAGGTAAATTCCTAGAATCATACAACTCCCAAGACTGAATGAATCAAGAACAAACCAATTACTACCAGTTGTCAAAAAATTTATTACAAACAAAAGTCCTAGACCAGAGGACTACCCAGCTGAATTTTACTAAACATTCAAAAAAGAATTAACACCCAGTCTGTTCAAGCTATTCCAAAAAATTCAAGAGAAAGGAAGACTCCAAAGCTGATTGTGTGAGACCACAACTACCCTCATTCAAAAACCAGACAAAGACATCATTAAAAAACCAAACAAGCAAACAAACAAACAAAACAATAGGCTACTGTCCCTCATAAACATAAAAGTAAAAATTCTCAACAAAATATTAGCAATACATTAGAAAGATCATACACCACAATCATGTGAAATGTATTTCTAGAATGCATGACTATTTCACTATCCACAATTAATTAATGTGATATACCATATAAATAAAATAAAAGTCATATGGTCATGTGAATAGAATTTTTAAAAAGCATTTCACAAAATCCAGCATTCGTTTAGGATAAAAACTCTCAGCAAAGGAGAAATAGAGGGAACACATCTCAACATAATGAAGGCCATATATGACAAACCCACAGCTAATATCATACTCAAGGGTGAGATCCAAAAGCATTTTCCTTAACCCTTTCCTCATTGGCCCTGAGAATGCTTGTCTACAGTGCTTGTGGCTATAGCATTTACCCTGAGATAACTTGTGGATTACAGTGTTAACCTTATCCCCAAAGTGTCATGCTTTGAAATCTATCACAAGAAAAAATATTATTAAATATTGATCATCATATACATTTCTGTTACATTAGGATTTTTAGACAAGTTCTGTTTAGAAATAACTCCAAGAGCAGTTTTTATATTTTATTTTCACATTGAAAATTGTGTCTATGTAAAATTAAATGAACACAGCCATGAACTGCACTTTTATTTTTCTAAACAGGAAGACAAGAGTGTCCACTTTCACAACTTATATTCAACATAGTATTGGAAGTTCTACCACAGAAATCAGACAAAAAAGGAAGAAGAAAAGAAAGGAAAGAAAGAAAGAAAGAAAGAAAGAAAGAAAGAAAGAAAGAAAGAAAGAAAGAAAGAAAGAAAGAAGGAAAGAAGGAAGGAAGGAAGGAAGGAAGGAAGGAAGGAAGGAAGAAAGAAAGAAAGAAAAGAAAAGAAGAAAGAAAAGAAAAAGAAAAGAAAGAAAGAAAGAAAGAAAACAGACCAAATGGGACAGGAAGATGTAAAGCTGCCATTATTTGCAGAGGACATGTTGCTACATATAAGAACCCCAAAGATTTCACCAAAAAACTATTGGAACTGATAAGTGAATTTAGCAAAGTAGAAGGATAAAAAATTAGTATTCAAAAATCAGTTGCATTTTATACACTAATAATAAACTATCAGAAAGAGAAATTAAGAAAATAATCCCATATACAATTGCATCCAAAAAATAATAATAATTAGGAATAAATTTAACCAAGAGGTAAACGACCTGTACTTAGTAAACTAAGACACTGAAGAAAAAAAATTAAGAAGATATAAATAAATGGAAGTACATATAGTGCTCGTGTATAGGAAGAATTAACATCATTAAAATGTGCCTACTAGTCCAAAGCAATCTACAGATTCAATACAATCCCTACCAAAATACCAATGGCATTTTTCACTGAACAAGAGCAAATAATCCTAAAATGCATATGAAACCAAAAAAGACCCCAAATAGTCATAGCAATTTTGAGAAAGAACAAAATTGAAGATATCACACTACCTGATATCAAACTGTACTATGAGGTTATAGATCAAAACAGCATTATACTACCATGAAATCAGACGCATAGATCAAGGAAACAGAGCAGAGAGCCCAGAAATAAACCTGTGCCTCTAAGGTCATTTAATCTATGACAAAGGAGGCGAGGACATACTATGAAGTAAAGACAGTTTATTCATTAAATGGTGCTGGGAAAACTAGACAGAGACATGCAAAAAAATGAACCTGGACCACCTTCTTACTTTATATACAAAAATAAACTCAAAATGTATTAAAGACTTAAGTGCAAAACCCAAAACTGTCAAACTCCTAGAAGAAGCTATAGTAAATAAACTCTCAGACGTTACCCTCAGTAATGTTTTTACTGATACATCTCCTTGGTCATGGGAAACCAAAAATAAATAGATAGATAGATAGATAGATAGATAGATAGATAATTAAATAAATAAATAAAATAAACAGGTGGGACTACATCAAACTATAAAATTTTGCACGGCAAAGAAAGTCATCAAAACATGCTACTGAATAAGAGAAAATATTAGTCAATGATACACTGGATAAGGGATTAAGATCCAAAATTTATTTAAAAACTCATAAAACTCAACACCAAAAACTAAGCAATTCAATTAAAGAATGGGCAGAGGACCTAAATAGACATTTCTCCAAAGAGGACATATAGATGGCCAATAGACATATGAAAACATGCTCAGTGTCACCATCAGAGAAATGCAAATAAAAACCACACTGAGTTATCACCTCACTCCTGATGAATAACCATCATCAATAAATCAACAAACAACAAATGTTGCCAAGGATGTGGAGAAAAGGGAACCCTTGTGCACTGTTGGTGAGATTGCAAACTGGGACTGCAAATTGGGAAACAGTGTGGAAGTTCCTCAAAAAATTAAAAATAGAACTACCTTATGACCCAGCACTTTCACTTATCTAAGTCACTAATTCAAAAAGATATATACACCCCTGTGCTCATTGCAGCACTATTTACAACAGCCAAGATATGGGGACAACTGAAATGTCCATCAATAGATGACTGGATAAAAGATGATTGGACATATATATAATGGAGTACTACTCTGTTATAAAAAGAATGAAGTCTTACCATTTCCAAGAACACAGATTAACCTAAAGAGTATTATGCTAAGTAAAATAAGTCAGACAGAGAAAGGCAAATATTACATGATCTCACATACATAGAATCTCACATAGAATGTGAAGAATAGAATAAATGAACAAACAAAACAGAAATAGACTCATAGTCATAGATACAGAGAACAAATTGATGGTTACTAGATGGGAGGGGTATTGGGAGGCTGGGTAAGAAAGGTAAAGGAATTAATAAGTACAAATTGGTAGTTACAAAATAGTCACAGGGATGTAAAGTACAGTATGTGGACTATAGTCAATAGTATTATAAAAACTATGTATAGTGTCAGATGTGTACTAGAATTATCAGAAGAATCACTTCATAAATTTTATAAATGTCTAACCACTACACTGAATACCTGGAACTAATATAAAATAATATTGAATATCAGCTATAATTTAAACAAGTAGTCATGCGATATAAAGTACAGCACAGGAAATGTAGTCAATACAGTTGCAATAACTATGTACAGTGTCAGGGGGGTTATGGACTTACTGGGGTTATCACTTGTAAGGTATATAAATGTCTAATCACTATGTGGTTTTGTACACCTGAAACTAATAATAAATGAAAATAATACTTATTAGATGAGAAAAAGTTCAATTTTTTAAACTTAGGGTTAGCTTCCTGAAAAAAATGACCTTATATTGTGTTATAAGGAGAGAAACATATGTAATGTGGTTGTCAGGAGGTGGAAATTTGTCCCAAACATAAATGACAATTTGGACAAAGGTTTGGAGAAAGAAAATGGTGTGGAGAAAGAAACATACGTAATGTGGTTGTCAGGAGGTGGAAAGTTGTCCCAAACATAAATGACAATTTGGACAAATGGTTTGGAGAAAGAAAATGGAATCTCAGGGGTTCACAAAATTGCCTTTCTGAGGCTGACAAAAGATGAGAGCTGACAAGTCAGATGAGCAGACACCACAAAATCATAACAACTCACCTATCCCAGGAAAAATCAGGGCAGTGCTTGTCAAATTTTACCCCAAATACCTCCAAAGGCAAAATAAAGAAAGCGAATCTCTCCAAATAGGTCCTCCACCTCACTCAGCCACAATCATTGCTGGTTTTTACAGTCAGAAATTGCAGAGACTCTTCTTCTGGCACTGGAACCCTAGGCTGGGGGGCCTGGTGTGGGTCTGGGACACCTCACTTCTCACAGGAGATCTCCTCAGCTGAGACACGCTTCTGGTTTTTAATTGCCACACATAGATGTGAGACCAGGTTGTTCTCTGGGTTTCCACTTCTACCAGTCTCAAGGTGGCTTCTTTTGCATGTCCTTAGTTGTAGAACTTCCATTCAGCTAGACTTCAGGCGATTCTCAATTATGTTTGTTCTGTAGTTTAGTTGTAGTTTTGATGTGGCTGTGAGAGGAAGTGAGCACAGTCTTTACCTCCTCAGCCATCTTTACCAGGTAGCCTGTGAACTATTATTTTAATATTAAAATAATCATGGTTATGTTGTAGAATAAATGAAAATTTTCATGAATTTACTATGATAAGCACAGGAATAATAACACGACAATAACATATATCTATCCACAATTACTTTCTATGTAAGTGGATTAAATGCTCCAATCAAAAACAGGGTGGTGAATGGGTAGGAAAACAAGACCTCACGTGTGCTGCCTGTGAGAGACTCACTACAGATCGGAAGGCTCACACAGATTAAAAGTGAAGGGATGGAAAAAGATATTTCACGAAAATGGAAACAAACAAACAAACAAAAGCTTGGATAGCAATACTTATACCAGACAAAGTGACTTTAAAATAAAAGCTATAACAAAAGATAAAGAAGGACCCAGTAATCCCACTTCTGGGTATTTATTCAAAAATACCCAAAATGCTACTTTGAGGGGACACATGCACCCATATGTTCATTGCAGCACTGTTTACAATGTCCAAGAGGTGGAGGCAGCCTGGGTGTCAATGAATGGATGAATGGATAAAGAGGAGGTGGTACATACACACAATGGAATATTACTGGGCCATGAAGAAAAAGGGTTCTTTCCATCTGTGGCAGCATGCATGGGCCTGGAGGGAACTGTGCTGAGTGGAGAATGTCAGACAGAGAAAGACAGATGCAATGTGACTTCATTTATATGTGGAACCTAAAGAACAAAATAAACAAAACAGACACCAACACATAGATACAGAGAACACTCTGATGCTTGTCAGATGGTAGAGGGGTTGAGGGTGGGTGAAAAGGGGAAGGGATTAGGAAGCACAAATTTGTGTTACAAAGTAGTTACGGGGATGTAAGGTATAACACAAGGAATATAATCAATAATACTGTAATAACTATGTATGGTGTCAGATGCGTACTAGATTTACAAAGGTAATCACTTTGCATGTCATATAAATGTCTAATCACTCTATTGTACACCTGAAAGTAATATAACATTGTACATCAACTGAAATTTAAAAATAAAAAATTATTTTTAAAAATTAAAAAAACAATAATTCCGCCCTCCAAAAAATTATTTGTTAAAATTGATTTCCCTCTAGATGTTCCATACTTATTCTGTGGCTCCCATAACCCAAGAGGCTTAAGTATCCCCGTCTGCAAAGCACTATAATGTTAGCACAATGCCATAATATTGTTCATGGCATTTTGGTGGAAGAGCTGCTGCCCAGAAGATTCCACATTTGACTGAGGTAGTCCTGGCACTTCAGGGACCCGAAGTCCTTGCATGGGGTCCAGAAGAGAACATGCCCTGTGCAGAAATTCCGTTTCTCAGCCATGGTTACGTCCGCCTTCTCTGCAGCCCTTTCTCGTTGCACATACTCCCACCACCCATGAGCCCCCTGCCTGACTCCTTCTTGACTCTCGAAGGACTAACTGGTTTAGGGAGATTTATGACTACTTGCATTTTTACAGAATTTCTCATTCTTTTGCTCCCTTAGGTCTTCTGCTCCATAATTGGTTGCAGAGGTGGAACAATAGAAGGGGGCAGGGCAGGGGGAAGAGAGCACTGTAGACTCAGAATGGAGATGTCTGTGAGAGGAAAGAGCAGTGTCTGAGACCTTGGACTTGGAGACCACCCAGGCTGGATAGCTCCTACCTCCTGCACTGAGCCCCTTGAACCATGCACATATTTCTGCTCTCCAGGGCCTTACCCCCGAGCAGAGTTAACATTTGTTTATAATTAGGAGCAGGCTGCTGGATGCAGAAAGTACTCTAGTAAACTTGGAGTGCAGCCCTTCCGGTTCCTAACTGATCCCGGAAAGAGCTTCCCGTGCATTTCCCTTGGGCAGTGTGTGCATACATTGCTCAGGTACTTGGTGACAACTGAAGGAGCACGGTCCACGAGTGCTTCTTTGTGTGTAAAAGAGGGATTGGGGTAACCAATGATTCTTTCTTGATTCCTTCCTCCATCCTAGGAGCTTGTTTTGATTACCAGCAAAGAGGCTGTTGGATTGCAAAATAGGATGTCAGAAGAGAATGTGAAGCATCTTTTTTCATTTGCTTCAAAATGGTGGAGGTTGGGGAGGGATCGCTGGGTGTGGATGAAGGAGGTTGAACAGACTAGCTTGGCACGGTTAACTGAAGTGTCGGGAACATGGGGGCTTGTTACACTACTCTCTTTACTTTCTCTAGGTTGGAAATTTCTGTAAGGGTTTTAAGAAATCCCTGTCCTCCTAGAGCTCATATTGCCTTTTGAAAAGGAGGCTGTGTGAGAGAATGGGCACCCAGCAGGATGCCTGGTGCTGGTACCTAGCCTCCTTTTTCATTCTCAGCTCCGTGCTTTGATGACAAGACCATCACTATCACTTCTTGGCAGAGGGCTCCTAGGCAGGGTTCTCGCCCTCACCTCTGTGTCCACTCTTGCCAACCTGAGGACCAGCCTCTCCATGCAGCTCTCTTCACCCTCACTCAGGAGAAGGAGGAAGAGGAGGAGGCCAGGATCATGAGTTTTTCACATGCAGGATCATCCCTGCAGTCAGGAACCAAGGCCAGTCCAAGCAGAGACGAGAGACAGTATTCCCCACTAGACTAACGCCTGCAGACCCAAATCTAAAGTCAAAGCTAAAAATACAGATTTCCAGGGCTCACCCATATGCAGTGAGTCCACCTGGAGGTAGGGGAGACAGGAATAAGTCATTTTAAAAGTCTGTGACTCTGCTGTACTGCCAGGCGTGGCAATCATGGAACCAGGCCAGCAGGTGCTGGGTTGCCAGTCTGTCCTAGAAGAAGACATCAGCTCCACAAGTCTGGTTCCAACTGCTGGTCTGCTTTGGACCCCTCTGCAGGCTCCCTGTAGGCTGGGATGATGCCTGGAGGTCAGCGTTTCCTTAACTGCCCTGTGGGCTTGTTGGTCGTCACTGTCTTCCAGCAACCCTGTCCCAGGTTCTGCCTAGCCTTCTTGATGCAGGTAACTACTTACCCAAATTCAAGCTAGAACACCAGTGACCATCCCCATCAGGGTGTTCTTTAGGTTTCTCGCACTCAACATAAATGAATTTAATGAGTTCTCTCTCAACCAGCTCCCTCTCCTAGCTTCTACGTTTCTTTCTGGTCTTAGAACCATAACTCTTCTTGTCATCCTGTCTGGAAATCAACGTTATGATTGACTTCTCTCTACCCCTCCTCATCCTCCACGCTCCTCTCCATTGAATCACCAAATACGAGTATCATCACTCTATTCAAAACTTTACACTCATGACCTCTTCCTTCTGAGCACATGGCCTTGGTCCCGGCCCAGCCCTCTGTGTCTCCCACTGGCAACACTGAGTGCCTTAAAGGTGAACATTGCTCTCCAGTTGGTCCCAGTACCTCCCCGACATCCACCACTTCCAATCCCACCCACTTCCTCTAAGGTGTTCACAAGTACCACATTTTACCATGTATAATGTACAATGCACATCCACGTTTTTAACCCAAACTTTCAGGGGGAAAAAATCTTCCATTTTAATTTTTTAATTTTAATTTATTTATATTTAGGTACTTGTTTTTTGTATCATAAAGGGATTTTAGCATTTTAAAAAACATATTATGGTACAATAAATTTTATGTAACAAATAATTACAAAACAGTTATTGATTTCTAGAGTTACACTTTTAACTCATAAGCACAGACAAAAGAATTAAAAACATTTATATAGATAGGGAATTAGTACTACCTGTGTATAATGTGCATCCTTATTTTCCCTCACACATTTGAGCAAAAACATGCACACTACACAGGGCACAGCACAGTTAAATCCGACCAGTCTTTATAAAGATGATGTTACTGTCCAGATCAAAAAGATTTAACAGTTTCCTTTGCCTACCGAATATAGCCTAGATATTTTTTCAACTGATTTGACCCAACTCCACCCTATTGGGCCTACATCTACCTGCAAGTTTTTTATGCTCCCACAAAATGTTACTCATGGAACTTAAGAATCACTTCCCTTCCTATTCTCTGAGCCTTTGCCTTTGCCATTTCTTCCATCTGGACTTGCACCCACATTTTACTCCTGGATTGAAATGTTACCCATCCTTCAAGGCCCCAACTCAAGTCACCTTCTCCATGAAGACTTCCATGATCACTCTAACCAGTTGGGACCTCATTCATGTTCCTGACCCTCAAGACAAGTTACTTTTCTGACAACATTTGTCATACACTATTTTTATTGAGGTTATGTGATGACATATCATGGCTCTCTTACTAGACCGTTCATTGCTTTAGGGTATGTTTCCTTATTTTTCTTAGCTTCCCCTGTGTCTAACCTAATGCTTTGCACAAAGAAGCTGCTCAAAAACTCTTAAGTGTTGGCAGACTGAATAAATGAAAGATTAGTAATAGATTGTATTGAGGGTGAAGAGGGCTGATATTCAATTGGTATACTCATTATTAAATATTCAATATTAAATATGGAATATTTTTATTCTGGTTGATAAGCTGCTATTGCTCTGGGCCCCTAGTTGCCCTCAACTGCCCTGGAGCTTTCTCTGAACCCTCTGCATGGCCCAGCAACTAAAGATGTGATACTGGACACAGCTGACAGCTTCCAGAATTAGCTGATAACTCCACAGTAATTCTGAATATCACCCATGGGACAAAACAACATCATGATCAAATAAGTTTAATTCAATTGACTTTTAGATATGACAATATATTCCCCTGGACACAGAAAAAACTGGTTTCTATACACCTTAAAATAGGAATATTCTAGTGGATAGAGAATATATTAATGTTTGTGTGATGACTACTGAAGTGTATTAGTAGTTATAATAATAATAATTACCAACATTTAAAAAAACCCTTCTACTACTCCAATTTAATTTTCACAACAACTCTTGGAAGCAACTGCTTATCATCTCATTTAACAAGTGGATAGATAGCACTGAGGACCAGATAGACAGTTACTGCCGAGGTCCCTGCAGTAACACAAGCTGAGTTCATAGTGCTTCTCCACTATTTCATCTGTTTCATACTGTTTCATGTCAGACAGCAGTGATGCTGTGCTCACTGAGGTGGGGGTGGGGGAGGGAGAGAGAGAGAGAGAGAGAGAGAGAGAGAGAGGAAAACAGAGAGTGACAGAGAGACACATGGAAAGGAAGGGAGAACGGAAGGGCAGCAGATGGAGGGCTGAGTGACACCAGGCAGGAAGCTGTGTAGCAAGAGGACTTGAAGGAGGGAGGGTGAAGGGAGAGAGAGAAAGGGAGAGAAGGGAGGGGAAGAGAAGAAATGAAAAAGAGAGAAAATTTATAAGCAGGGACACTTCGAGGCCTTGCTGGGCCTTTTGGAGGCCCTATGCCACATCATATTAAGCCTATTAAAATAAACCAAATCTCTAGCTTTTTTTACTGTAATATATTGCAGTATCTTATATAATATTACTTTTGAATTTGGCTTAACAATGATTTCTTGGCAATCATTTCACATAATTAGGAATTCTGCCAATGAAGAAAAATTAGCTTGCAAATAGTTTTCAAACAGGTGAAAATCTTGTGATGATTCATGTAACAATGAAAGAAAATGACACCATATCACACTTGTAGATTTAGTGAGGTGCTTACTAATTTCATTTTCATGTTTTTTTTTTTAATATTCTGAAGCCAATTACATCTTTTTGATCATCATTGTATCTCCAACACCAGCCCTAGAGATAAACCATCCTGGTTGTAAGTGTTTCAATAGGTCAGCAGAGGGCAACTGTGAACTTAACAGGAATACCAGAAGTACCACGGGAGTCCATCCGTCACCCGCTCCCCAAGCCACATCATACATCTTATACCGTGTGCACAGGGCTGTATCCACCGCAGTCAACTCCATCTCCTAGGAGGCCTCTTCCTGAAGCTCCCTCCCCACTTTGAATCTGGTAGAGCCATTGGTCAGGGAGCGGAAACTGGGCAGCTGAGGGACTCCAGGTGAGAAGCTCGCTGGGCCCAGAGGGAGAGGCCCAGAGTGGTTACCAGTGAGCACTGTTTGCGAGGGCCAACCCGAGCACATTCCCAGGCCAGGCTGCAGTCAAAGATCACACTAAACAGTCCTCCTTTGCTTTTGGGGTTGCTATGACAGCCCAGAATTTGCAAACCAAACTGGACCTGGAGGAGAATTCTGTCCTTGGCCCAAAAAGTTACTATTTCCAAATGGTGATGCTCATGGTTCCTGCTGTCCCCTTTGACACCTGCCAGATAGAAGTATCTCTAAACCAGGGATATGGAAATGTCCCAACAGAAAGGCTATTTCCAAGCTGGCTAAAGCTGCAGTAGAAGGAATTTAGGTGTGATGGAAGAAAATCCTTGGCAAGAAAAGTTGGAAAATATTACAACAGGACCCAGAAAGAACCTTGTCATCCTCTCAAAAAATATTTTATATTTGTTTAGTGTTCTGTGATTTGCTAAGCACATTCACATAAATTATCTCATTGGATTTTCACAGCTGCCCAGTGTAAAAGTCCAGGTTAATATTATATCCAACCAAAGTCAAGGAAGGTAGGACTCAGTAAGAACAAGATCAAATAAACAGAATTGAAATTTGAATCTGGGCTTTCTGATTCAAGGTTTAGCTTTTTGAATTCTATCATCTTGGTCTCCAAAAATAAACTAGGTCACATCTGATCTGGACAGTTTAGGAGCAAATTTTTTTTAAAGCAAGTGATGCTGTAGATGAATGATATTTTATTGTGGTGAAATAACACATAGCATAAAATTTATCAGTTTAACCATTTTAAAGTGTACAATTCAGTGGCATTAAACACATTCGTATTGTTGTGCAGTCACCACCACCATCCCATCTCTAGAATGCTTTTCATCTTGCAAAACTGACATTCTATACCCATTCAACACTCCTCATTGACCCCTACCCCAGACTCTTGGAAATCACCATTCTATTTTCTGTCTATGAATTTGAGCACTTTACATACTTCCTATAAGTGTAATCATACAGTATTTACCCATTTGTGACTGGCTTTGGTCAGTTACTATAATGTCCTCAAGATTGCATATTGTAGCATGTATCAGAATTTCTTTCCTTTTTAAGACCAAACAATATCCCACTGTATATACATTTTGTTTATCCATTAATCTGTCCATAGACATTTGGGTTGTTTTCACCTTTGGGCTGTTGTAAATGATGCTGATATGAACGTGGGTGTATAGATATCTCTTTGAGTTCCTACCTTCAGGTCTTTTGAGTGTACACCCAGAGGCAGAACTGCTGGCTCACACTGCAATTTCATATTTAACCTTTTCAGGAGTAGTAATACCATTTTCCATAGCAGCTGTACCATCTTACATTCCCACCAATAGTACACAGGGTCTTAATCTGTCCACATCCTCACCAACACTTGCTATTTTCTGTTTTATGGTGTTAGCCATCCTAATAAGTGTATAGACGGGTAATTTCAGGTAATTATTAAACATATAGTTGTCCAAGTTGTTTTTTTCAGATGGGTTAAAGAATGGTCCAAAGTTATAAAGAATATAACCTTGAAACCAGGAATCTCAAAAAAAAAAAAAAAAAAAAAAAAAAGCATTCCACTGATTACTAGGGAAAGCACTTGAATAACTTGAGCAAATCTGTGACTTTGCTCCTAGGGATACTGAACCCAAAGTACAGATCATCCTCACAGGAATTTTAGACAGCTTCCCTATGAGCTGGACTTGATTATAAAATTCATATTGATTATATGATAAAGGCACCTCCCTCCATAACTAGAGGGTGTGTGTGCCCACACAGGTGACAGTGTGCATCTACGTGGATGAACATGAAGGTGGTGAGTTCCAAGAAGGATCATATGGCCAAGGGGATTAGTGGGCTCTCTTCCCAAACAACTCTAGAATGTTGGGTTGTCATTTTATGTCTGTGAGTTTCTTTCTTTATTCTTTATCCACCCCTGCCCATTTCTGAGTTAGATTACATCTTTAAAGGACCTTTAAGAAAGAGTTCTATGAGCACAAGATGTAATTACATCTGATGTGTCCAGTGTTATAATTACACCACCTGCAAGAACTGTTGGCTCCCCTGTGAAGTAGTTCAGAAAAGTGGTGAGATTGGGGTTGGTGAGATTGGGACTGGAAACCATGCCAACCTTGGCATTAGCCCTAACCTACCTCAAGTGCCACCTCCAACAGGAAGCAGTCCCTGACTACCGCATAGGAAGAAATAGCTCCCTCCTTTTAAATTCAACAGCACTTTGCCAATGTCTTTCTTAGGCCAAAGGCTATGTTTTCTATTTGGCTTATGGTTATTTAATGGCATATCCCCCTTTAAAACTGGATGCCCCTCAGAAGCAAAATCTGGTTCTAGTTAGCACAGAGTATAAAGCACATGTTTACCCAAAGCTCCCTAGCAAAGTCCTCTTGCACCTGATTTACTGACTAGAACTCTGTCACATGGCCTTCCTGGGCTGAGGGACATGTTCCATTTGCTAGCCTCTATGGTGGAGGTGTGTTGGGAAAGGGGCTGGTGAGCCAGTGAACAGGGTCTCAGAATTGTCTTTGTGCTCGTATGTCCTCAGGGAAGTCAGAGGGAGAGGTGGTCCCCTAAATCAGAGAAGATGACCAACTCAACTAGGTCATGTTGATTCCTACAATTCATATTCCTAACACTACTTTCCTCACATTCATAAACAATAGTTTACAAAGCATTAGTATACCTGGTTTGTTTGTTTTTTAGGTAAAAAACTGAGACTCAGAGAGGTGAAATAATTTGTTCAAGATAACTCTGTCAAGTAAGTGACAGTTCGAAGAGGGGTCAGCCTTGGTCTCCTGATGTCGTACTCATGCTCTATCCACTGCTGCTCCGACGGTGGTTTCAGGCCACAGCCATCCTACCTCTCACCCCCTACCTCTGACTGTGAGAGCACAGTCAGAAAAGATGCAAGACAACCCAAGAGGCTGTGAAAGAGTGGCCCCAGTCTGTGACACGTGCTTGCGGGTGTGCAGTGCTTGGAAAGGTGAAGGATGTTCCTCCTCCCCTCTTGTCTTCTCATCTTGGCCACAGCAGACATCAATCCTGTCACTGAGCAGCTGCAAGCAACTGCTGCCAGCTGCCAGCACCTCAGCCCACAACAAACACAAGAGTTCCCCACAGGACCCTGGTGGCATATTCAGGCTTAGCACATATTGTCCTCGGTTTCATTCCATGGCTTCAGCAGCCTCATCCATTTCCAGATGAAAATCCCAGCTCATCCCTGGGTCCTATCACACCTGTTTCTGCCAGCAGACACCGTGGAGTTTTCTGTTGTCATTCCAGACCTTTTAGGAAGAGATAGAGCCACTCTGTGTGCTAATTTCCCACACTGCTGGAAGGAGCATGGGCTGGTTGCTAGGCAACTGGTCTCAAGCTTGGCTCAGTCTGTAACTTGAGCGTAACCCTGACAGAGCACATCCCCAGGCTGGGTCACAGCCTACAAATGAGGAAGTTAGACCAAAAACAACTGTAACGATCCACATCCAGATAGTGGAGACAGCAGCTGCACAGAGATGGAGCTCACACAGGCTTACAGGCTGGAACTCATCTTCTAGGGCTGAATGAATGAAGAGTGCATGAGAGCTCTTGCTAGCTGGGAACGGCAAGTAGCCATTCCCCAGCTGGGAAGATATGACTATTACTGCCTTCTGATTTGGCCGTTTGTGTTCTCTGCTGTGTGCGTATATGTCATAGAGGAAAGCATGCAGCTGGATTCTCAAGAAAATCACTTAGTTCTGTTGGCTGCAGAGTGAAGCCAGGCATCAGTGTGGTCACCCATGGAATCACAGCAGGCCCTCATGACACAGTGACAAGAGCACTGAACTAGGAATCAAATGAGAGTTTCTATAACTTCCATGTCACACGTTGCTGTTTCTCTTTGAGCTTGTGTCTTTTCAGTAAAATAAGGAAATTAGATCGGATGCCTCTGATACTGTGTTCAGTCTGATGATTTGAAATTTAATGCTTCATCTTATTCCTCTCTCCTATGGCTTCCTTAGGACAGCTTGTGTTATGGACAATTCTGAGTATTTTTAATGAAAGAAAAACCTTCTTCCAGTTTTCATCTCAACTCTGAGGTGGGGAATGGTGTGAGGAAGGGAGAAAGCACAGGAACAAACTTCACTATGCTTTTTGCTGGTGTGTTTTGAAGGAAGTTGCTAGACTTCCATTCACACTTAAAGGAAGGAGATGCTCTCTTCCCCTTCTCTGATGGAGGAGAGGAGCTTCTGCAGAGCCAGGTACATGTGCCCTGGCGTCATGGCCTGCATTAATGCATTAACTGAGTGAGGACAGAGAAGGGAACTAACTTTTGCTGAGTGCCAAAGTGCCCTATGCTAGGCACTTTCTTTTAATAGTCTCACGTAATCTTCTCAACAACCATAAGAGAAAGCTCACTGATGAAATAACACAGGCTGAGAAAGGTTAGGAAGCTCGCCCAGGTTAGGCACAGTAAGGAGATTAACAAGAACTCGAAGTTGGCCGGTCTTGCCCTTCAGTTACATGAGGACACAGCAAGAATCCGCAGTCTGCGACCCAGAAGGCAGCCTCTCAAGGACCCTACCATGCGGCATTCTGTTCTTGAGCTTTCAGCCTCCCTTCAGAACTGTGAGAAATAAATTTGTTTATTTAAAAAAAAAATCACCCGTGTTCCTCCAAAGCCTGAACTCTGATAGCGTTACTTTAGCAGGAATTGAAAGTAGGATGCAGGGAGGAGCTGGGGAACCCCAAATTTAACTGACCTTAGGGAAGAAGGTGGCATGAAGAGCAAAGATTCCAGCTGTAGATCCTCATGCTCAGCAGCGATATGAACCTTCTCAGTTTTTCATCTTGGCTCTTGACTCTCCCAATGGCTTCCTTAAAACCCTGCTGGGGTTGAAAAACAGGCTTATGTATCTTGGTTCCTGGCAGGCAGATGGAAGCAGAGATTGTTTCCTCTGTAACAAATGTCCTATAGGAAACACTAGCCCCACAAACCCCTGCCTCAGCTGGCCACCCAGATCAAAGCTCTCATGGTGTGGAAGGAGCAGGGTCCAGCCCCCCCAACCTCTCCCCCACTCCCAGGGTCCTCTGGGAAGAGAACAGTTGCTTTCTCTACCTTGCTGATAACTTCTTATTCTTTAGCCTCTGTTGGCACACAGGGTTCCTCAGACACAGCCTCAGTAAACGTTGTCCAAGCAAGACCCTAAAATAAAGGTGGGGCCTCTTACTGTCCCGCCATAAAAACAAACAAACAAACAAACAAACAAGCAAACAAAACAACCCCCAGCACACTGAATAACCAAGTCAAGAAGTATCCTTGTGGGACAGGAAAGAATATATAAAGATAAGCTTGTTTTAATAGAAAAAGGAAATGAGACAGAAGTTGGCTTTCTTTCAGTACAGGAAATGGAATCCTATAAATTCAACTTAAGCTTTAGTTAGAATAAATATTACTGCATCTTCTATGTGTTAGACATGGTGGTTGGTACTTTTATCATAATCTCATTCCTTCCTCATAACAGTTTTAGGGAAAGAGGAAAGGAAGGCTTACTGAAGTGATCTATTCAAAGCCACTAAGGCCTCAAACTGTCTGCCTCCGAGCCCAGAGCACTCTCCATCATCCCTCAGCTGCCTTCTCCTAAATGCCCTCATGAGCATGTGTCTTCAGCTGAGACAACTAGGCATAGCTGGATACTGGAGCCCAAAGGGATCGAAAGACATGGCCCATGGTTTCCAGGTGTCCTATGAGATGAGATAGTAGCATAGGTCTCCCTCACTGCACTCCCCTGCCATTCAGCTCACAGGACTCCCCACACTCCTGCCTTCTCCCAAGTGTTTCTTCCCATCTCCTACACTAGGTACAGGGTCCTGGTGTCTAGTCCATAGAACTCTGCACTTTTCATTTCAGAGTATTTTTCTGTCCAAATTGTGATTGCTTATTTTTTGTCCACCTTCCTTAACTTAACCATAAGCACCTGGAAGGCAAAGAAAACTTTTACTTATTTATATTGATTTCCCAGGGCTTGGCACATAGTAGGATTTTAACAAAGATTTACAGAATTATAGGTTGAAAGAAAAAATTGAAAGGTGGATGTATGGATAAATGAGTTGATAGATGGATAATAGTTTTTCATTCCCTCAAAGTTACCACATCTCCAATTAAATTTATCTTCTCCTTCTTGACAAGTTCCTTACTTGACTCCCCAGTCTAGTAGAAATATCGTCAAACACAGTGAAGTATAAGTGTTTGCAGTCTTCTGACCCTAAATCCTGCCTCAATGATTTACTAATCCTGGAATACTAAGCAATTTGTTTACTCTCACTGAACCTTGATTTCCTCATTGCAATATGGTATTATGAGGCTGATTGACAATGCTTATAATCCCTGGAGTATAGTAGCAGGTCAAATAATCTTAGCATATACTCATATAACAATATATTAGACCAAAATGGTGGAATAGATAAACACTGTGCTTGTCTTCTTCCAACTATAATATAGTTAAAATTACAACTATACTATAGAACAAGCTACCTGAAGTCTAGCTGAACAAAAAGATATAAAGAAGCCATGTTGAGACTGGTAGGAGCAGCAGAGATGTGAAACGAGCCAGCCCCAAACCTCCACGTGGTGGTTGAAATCCAAAAGGGATATCTCAGCTGCAAAGTTTCCCCCTGGAGGAGCAAGGGACTCCAACCCCACACAAGGGTTCCAGCCTGGAGTACAGGTGATGGAAAGAGAAGCCCCACTACATCTGGCTGTGAAAAACAGTGGGGATCCTGACCACCCAGGGAAACAGAAAGCTGTGGGAAACCCAGATGTCCTCTTAAAGGAAATGCACACAGACACTCACCTGGGGTTCCAGTGGAAAGAAGTGACTCAGGGTGCTTTAGAGACATATAGGGAGAGGCTGAATTGTATGGCTTTTGGGGCAAGGACCGGAAGGATAGTCACCATTTTCCTTGTGTGGGATCCTCCTCAGGTGGCAGTGTGTACCATCTTTCCTGTGTTGAGCCCTCCCCTCCCCTACATAGCCAAATCTGAATTAGCTCACTCCACCCTGGTGCCTTCCTGGAACTCCATTCCACCCAACTCATGCAATGCTGGAGGCACTTTCTCGGTGAGGAACCAGCCCCACCTGCATTGCACTCTGTTTTGGACAACTTTTGGGAATCTGCGGGAGACAAGTGGGCAGTGACTGGCCTCAGTGGGCTCTCAGACTTTTGCTGAGTAGCTCCAGGTTCAGCACTGGCACCAAACCAGAATCTACATTAACTTGGTGAATACCATTCTTTCCACTCGAGTGACTCCCTGAGACCCCCACTCACCCAATGTGTGTACCACATGAGGCTTTATCTGTGGCTAAATCTTATGGGAGCAGGCAGGTGGTAGCAGGCTTTGGGGTGTCCTGGCTTTTTGTAGACCTACCCTAGGCCCAATACTGGTAGCAGCCATTTGGGTTCACAGCATAGCCTCTTCCACATGCCTCCAAGTTTAGTATAGCCAGCGAACAACTGAGGATTGCTTTGTAGCTCCTACCAAGCCCTGGTCCAGACAGTAGGTTACCTGTGCCTGCACTGGAGCCCCTTCCAAGAAGCCCCAGAAGCAACATACTTGAAGGTTGGCTTCAGATCACAGCAGAACAGAGCACCAGCCATTAACCCCACAGTGGCATACATGAAGGACAGTCTCAACATGTACCAGAACCCACTGGGGTGAATCCCACCCAGTAGAGTCAGCCCTCTGAATAGCACCCCATAAACCAGTCAGGCTGAGGGTCAGTACCACCTACTGATGTGCCTAAAGCAACCAAGACTCAACTATAATAAGAAAGCACACACAACCCACATAAGGGGCACTCCTGAAGCACCAAGAGCAGGTGACCAGGGAGGCAGCACCACTGGGCCCCACAGGGCACCTATTGCATTAGGCCACCCAGCCAAGACTGGGAGACATAGCAGATCTATCTAATACATTGCAACAAACACAGAGAAGCAGCCCAAGTGAGGAAACAAAAAAAAATACATCCCAAATGGAAGGACAGGAGAAAATTCCAGAAGAAGAACTAAAGAAAATGGAGACAAGTAACCTACCAGAGACAGAGTTCAAAACAATGGTTACACAGATGCTCAAGGAGCTTAGTGAGAAATGCAACAAAGCTATAGCAAGCATAAAAAGGTCATAGAAACCATAAAAAGAGTCAGGAGTGAAGAATGCAATTACTGAAATAAAGGAATTAACAGTAGATTAGATGAAGCAGAGGATCAAATCAGTGATTTAGAAGACAAGGTAGCAGAAAACAGTCAATAAGAACAGCAAAAGAAAAAGAATTTTTTAAAAATGAGGACACTTTAAGAGACTTCTAAGACAACATTAAGTGTAACAACATTCACATCATGGGGTACTGGACGAAGAAGAGAGAAAACAAGGAATTGAGAACCTATTTGAAGAGATAATGACAGAAAACTTTCCTAATCTGGCTAAGAAAATCAACATACAAGCCCAGGAAGGCAGAGAGTCCCAAACAAGATGAACCCAAATAGGCCCACATCAAGGCACATTATAATTAAAATGGCAAAGGTTAAAGACAAAAACAAACAAACAAACAAACAAAAATCCTAAAAGCAGCAAGAGAAAAACAGCAAATAACTTATAAGGGAGCTCCCATAAGACTGTCAGGTGATTTCTCAACAGAAACTTTGCAGACCAGAAGGGATTGGCATAAAATATTCAAAGTGATGAAAAGCAAGGACCTACAACCAAGAGTACTCTATCCAGCAAGGCTATCATTTAGAAGCAAAGGATAGATAAAGAGCTTCTCAGACAAGAAAAACCTAAAGGAGTTCATCACCACCAAACCAGTATTACAAGGAAGACTTAGAGGGACTTTCTTTCAGAATATATATATATATAATGGTAATAAGTACATATCTATCAAAAATTACTTTCAATGTAAATGGATTAATGTTCCAATAAAAAACATAGGGTGTCTTAATGGATAAGAAAACAAAACCCTTGCATATGCTGCCTTCAAGAGACCCACTTCACACTGAAATACTCATAGACTGTAAGTAAAGAGACGAAAAAACTTTTTCATGAAAATGGAAACAAAACAAAACAAAAAGCTGAGGTAGCTATACTTATATCAGACAAAAACAGACTTAAAACAAAGGCTATAATAAGAGACAAAGAAGGATCCAGTGATTCCACTTCTGAGTATTTATTCCAAAAAAATCCAGAATGCTACTTCGAGGGGATGTGTGCATTTATGTGTTGATTGTGGCACTGTTTACAATGGCCAACATGTGGAGACAGCCTGGATGTCCATCTGTGAATGAATGGATAAAGAGGAGGTGGTACATAAAATGGAATGTTGCTTGGCCATGGGAGGGAATGGGTTCTTTCCATCTATGGTGGAATGGATGGACCTGGAGGGAATTGTGCTGAGCGGAGTACTTGAATGTCAGACAGAGAAAGACAGATGCAATGTGCTTTCACTTATATGTCGAATCTAAAGAACAAAATAAACAAACAAAACAGAAACAAACTCATAGATACCCAGGATATTTTGATCGTTGCCAAATGGGAGGGGTGTTGGGGTGGGGGACAAAAAAGGGTGTGGGATTAAGAAATATAAATTAATAGTTACAAAATAGACATGGGGGTATAGGATATAGCATAAGTAAGGTAGTCAATAATATTGTAATAGCTATGTATGGGTACCAGATGGGTACTAGATTTATCAGGGTGATAGATGGGAGGGGCATTGGGGGGCAGGGTGAAAAGAGTGAAGGAATTAAGAAGTACAAATCAGTAGTTACAAAATAGCCATGGGGATGTAAAGTAAAGCATCGAGAATATAGTCAACAATATGGTAATGACTAGGTATAGTGTCAGGTGGCTACTATATAGACTAGTCAGGGTGATCACTTCTTAAATTATATAAATGTCTAGCCACTATGCTGTACACCTGAAACTAATATAAAATAATATTGAATGTAAATGGTAATTGAAAATTTTAAAAAGGGGGAAAAGGTGAAGGGGAATAAGCAGTTCAAAATTTCAGGTACAAAACAAGTAAGTCCTGGTAATGTTATGTACAGCATGGGGAGTATAGTCAATAATATTGTGCATGGTATGGTGTCAGATGGTTGCTGGACTTACCATGGTGATCAGTTCTTTAGAAATATAAATGGTGAGTAACTATGGTGTACACCTGAAACTAATATAATATTGTATATTAGTTATATTTTTAATTGAAGATCTCTAAAAAAACATAAAGCACATAACAGAGGGGTATGCGGAAAGTTTGGGGTGAGGGAAATGTCCCATATCTTAATGATGGTGATGGTTTCACTAGTACACACATCCATCAAAACTCATCCAATTTACCCTCTAAATAGGTTGTTTGTTGAGTATTAGATATAACTCAATAAAGTTGTTTCTGAAGTGCTCAGAAAAACAATGTATCAGATCACTTATCTTACTTTTGGTGCCTCCTTGGTCTCCCACTCCCTCTCCCACCTGCAATGACTGTCAGATATCTAACCTGTAGAATCTTCTTCCAAATATCACCTATGTTTGTTTCACAGTCCTCATCTCATCTCCCCATTTAATGTAACAGAATCTAACCCGTTCCTCTGCTTCAGGCTTTTCTTCCAATGTTTTATGCACACCTGAGGTGGCTCTAGGATTTCTAGACATGTATATGTATGTACAGCTTCAAGATGGGGCACTCTTTGGCTCCCCATCCCGAAGATGCATATACATATCACTTTACAAAATACTGAGAAAATGTCATCTGTCCATATTAAAGCATGAGGGTAAGGAGCTTGATTGGCCAACACTCGGGGTCATCTCTGGGCAAAAGCTGGCAATTTATATACTTTTTAAATACGGTTCTCATGAAGGTCCCTTTTGCTAAAAGTTTTTCAGTGAGTCTGGAAAAACTGCAGAACAAGGTCCAGAATCCTTTGTTCTATTCAGGACTCTACACAATTTCACTTTGGACTTTCAGGACATTTTGCTCCAACATTAATTTTTAATCCTATGTATTTCATTACATTCAATGCTCCCTGAATACACCAAAGCTATTCCCAATTCCATGTCTTTGTCCAAGAGTGCCTGCACAGTGGTCCTCCTCAGGTCCTTTCATCTAACGAATTTCTCATCATCCTTTAAGACTTAAGAATTGTTCCCCCAAGAATCTTTGCAATCACCCAGCCTACAGGCTCCCTCCTTTCTAAGAATACTCAGTGTTTCTTATTGTCAGGATAATTTATTCTACCACTTAACTACATAACTTTCAAGTATTGTTGTTGAAATATTTCACACATTGATGTTTTCTTTCCCACTGCACTTAGATGTCCATTTAAGGTAAAGACTGCCACATACCTCTTTAGGTCCCGGCACCCATTCCAATCAGTGTGGGGCACAGTGTAGGTAGACAATGGGTTGCTGAGTTACAGAACCCTCGCCAGAGGCACTTTGTTCTCTGACCCACAAATGATTTAGGGACAGTCATCTCCAGGGGCCAAGCACTCTCCCCAAGGAATACATGCCTAATATCTACCAGCTGTAGGACTTTGGATCTGGAAAACCTAGGTGTTTATGACCCAATTTTAGCCTAGTCAAACCATTTCCTATGCTAGTGACGAATGACTTGAAGCTAACGCTCACTTGTTGCCTAAACCCAGTAATGTGGGTTTAAACACACATCTGCCTACACCCACACACATCTGTCTTCATGAGTGCACCAGCCCTCAAGCAAACAATGGTGTCACCAGATTCATGAACAAGGCCACCAGCAGTGATGGACTAGAAATGGGGCTTAAAAACTTTTGCAAAAACCTCTCTTCTGGAGATAAATAAAAGGAGGAATTTGGTGAAGAGTATCTAAGAATTCTTTGTACTATTTTTGCAACTTGTCTGTAAATCTGAAAGTGTATCAGAGTGTTAAAGAAAAATTTAAAGCAAAAGTAACAAAAAGTCATGTTCTCTATACACCATATTTTGCTGGGTCATAAGTGCTTCCATGTTTTTGGCCTCCAAAATCTTTGTTTTAATTTTTTATTTCAAATTCTTATTTGTTTATATTTAGGTACTTGCCTTTTGTATTATAAAGGAATTTTAGCATTTATTTTTTAACATATATGGTGCAAGAAATTTTATGTAACAAATAATTACAAAACACAAGAATAGATACAAAATACAAGAAATTTGATATATAAAATTTTTTATACTAAAAAACAAAACCAATTACCATATTCCAAGGTATTATTTTGCACATGGATATTGTCATTGATTTCTAGAGTTATACCTTTAAGTCATAAACATAAATGAAAGAAGTAAAAATATTTATATAGATATAGAATTAGTACTACCCATGTACAAGTATAATGTGCACCCTTATTTTTCCCTCACAAATATGGGCAAAATAGTGTGCATTATACATGGCAAAACACAGTAATTTCCCTCCCACATTTCTCAGCCTTTAAGAATTAAAATTTTTCAACATATTCATATACAAATTATAGTTATAAACATTTATCCTATTAGACAAGAAGTACAAAATGGAAAATGAAAGTACTCAGTTAGAGAGAACTTTCAAATATTTTATAATATAAAAATAGTATTATTTTAGAATATTAATATTACAATAGAGGGGCTTTAATATTGTGTGATCTGGGGCAAAATATTTAACCTCTTTTGGTTACAGTTTCCTCATTTTTAAAATGAAATAAATAATGCCTATCCCTTAACATTGTCATAAATATTAAATAATATAATTCCTGGTCCATAGTGGGTGCCATGATATACTTCCTGCTTCCAAGTGTTTAAAATATGTCATAACCAAGTTGGATCCACTTTGTGTCCTCAGCACCTAAAAAAGCATCAGGTACAGAGTGGATGAACAATACATAGTTACTGAGGAAGGCGGGAGAAGGAGGCAGTGCATAAATGCCGGAATTTTGCTAAAGCAACTGTACAGCTGATCTCCTCAGCCCCTGCCTTTGCCATCCCTTCTGAGTGACCCTCTCAGAGCCCCATAACCTCTCCAGGCCTTTGCTTTCCTCATCTATGAAATGGGTAGGTTTTCATTGCAACCTGGAAGGACTAGCTAATTACGACTATACAGCTTCTGGGATCTAAGACCTCTGGAGACAGGACTAAAGGAAAAAGGGGGTGGTGGTGGCAAATGTGTGGTCCAGCGGCCTTCCAGGCCTGGAGGGGTCAATCTCTTACAGCAACCCCCTTTTTCAGAGTTCCGGCCCCAGCTCCCTGTATAGGCACTGGTGAAGTCAAAGGTGAGGGATGGCTGAAGGAGGAGCCACTGCCCCAGGGACATCCAGGGGCTGGGGGCCAGAGAGTGCGGGTCCGAGGCCAGAGGACACGCTTGTGCAAGAACTATAGGCAGTTGAGAACGGAGCATTGCGGTCACTGCTCTTTCTTTTTGTAGTCCAACCCCGCTACAGGGCAGCCACAGGGTCCTCAAGGCCTGAGCCCGCCCCGGGCCGCCCTACTCCGCCTCCCGGTGCTTGGGAGAGCCCGTGCTGGCACGGAGGAAGGCCGTGCCCCCTGTGCCTTCCTCGCCCTCTGAAGCGGGATGGTGCAGGTTACGGCCAGGGTCCTAGGCAGTGCGATTGGCCCCAGGGCTTTGGTAATAGACCGCGGCCACCGAGCTCTGGGCCCACTCGCCGGGGTGATGGCCAGCTCGGCGCTCCCCGGATCTGAAGGTGGGCTGCCGTAAATCCTGGCCGCATACCGAGAAAGACCCAGTGCGAAAGGTCAAGGGAAAGCCAGGGAAGATGTCCGTGGTGCCCACACGGACAGCGAGGGAGTCCGGAGAGCAACGAGCACACTGGGGCTTGACGGCCTTAACTGACACTCCAGGCTCAACTGCCTCACGGTCAGTCCGTAGCTTCCTGCGGACAAACCAGTCGGGGAGGCCCGGGAGGGGAGAAGGGGAAGGAGGACGGAAAGGGGGTGCGCAGGCGAAGGAGGAGAGACAAGAATGTAAACGGCAGAAATGGGAACGCGGAGGGTGGGTGGGGGAAAGAGAGCAGATCTGAGCGAGGAAAAGAGATGCCGGGGAGCCGTGGCGAGGTCACAGAGGGCAGAGGCAGCCGGCTGACAAGGACTCGTCCCTCGGCTGTTGGCCGGACTCACGGACCCCCCTGCGCAGAACCAACCCCTCCGCGAGCTCCGGGCGCAGCCCCCGTCCCCTCCGGCAGGGAGGTGGGGCCCGGCCGGACCGACCCGCCCGCCGCGCTCTCGGGTGCCGGGGGGGCGGGCACGGACGAGGAGGGGGCGTGGAGGGAGGGAGGGGCTGCCGGGAGGAGGCGACCATGTGGTCTCAGCTCACTATTTTTTTCACCCCTCTCTTTCTTCACCCGTTTTTCTTTCCAAACAGGGAAAAGTGTTCCCCGAAGCGGTCGCATCTTGCTGCCTCTCCTTCCCCCCCTGACCCTGGTCCCAGCTCGCGTCCGGGCGCTAGGTGCTGGGGCGCGCGCTGGAAGCCCCTCTACGCCCGGGAGCGCGGGGCGCGGGACCGCTCCCGCGGCGGCACATGGCCGCAGTCACCCCGCGCGCACCCCGACGCGCCGCGCCCAGCTCGCCCGAGGTCCGTCGGCTGTGCCCAGCCGTCCCCGAGCCAGGCAGCGGCTAAGCGGGGAGGTGGCCCCGCCGGGCATCGGGATGACCCTTCTCCTCCTCCTCTGTCTAGGTGAGTGCCTCTGGGCGGGCGGGGGACCGGAGGGGCCGCGCGAACACCCTCCGGCGCCCGGGGCAGGACGGCTGTCCCCGCAGTCCCTGGTGTGAGCCGGACTCCTCGGTCCCTGCCTCCCGGCTGACACATCTGGCCGCGGAGAGCCGCCCAGTCGGCCATGGAAAACGGCTCACACATCTGGCCCTGCAGCAGGCTTGGGGTGGTTACTGATCCAGTTTGGCGGTGAACCGTTTGATGTGGAGGGTCCTTTGGGGGACAGTGTTTAGTTTCAGGAGTATCCGAGCAAGCTGGAGAATTGGGGGAGGGAAGGTTTCTGCAGGAATTTCTGTGCCAGGTTCCTGAGGGTGGGGGGAGCTTTTTGTTTCAAACTGGCGCCTCCAGGGCCCAGATTGGAAACAGATGTGTTGCAGGGTCAGACGACCGAGGAAGAGGGGTACGGGGCGGGGGGGGGGGGGGGGGGGGGGGGGGGGGGGAGGGAGGAGACAGGGAGAGGAAAGGCGGAGAGGATAAGGGCAGAGCATCAGGAGAACCAGGAGGGTACAAACCCCAAAATGACCCAGGGAGGAAGCAGAAGGGAAAGGACAAGCATCAGGGGAGACGGATGAAAGAGGAGAGTGAGCTATGAGGCAGAAGATCAAGACTTATGGAGACTGAGCAGAGTGCGAAGAGCAGAAAGAAAATGAAGTGGAAGAGACCAACAGGGAGAAACGTGTCTGGGGCTGGGTGTGCCCCATGGGTGAGACCAGGCAGGACTCCGGAGGCCTAAGAGGCGCTGAGGCACACATCTCCCCAGACTGCAAGTGGGCAGGGGTGCCTGACTGGGAAGGAGAGGACACATCAAGGGTGTGTGTGGCAGGCCGACCAGACGTCCCGTTTTAAGTGAGACAGAAGACAATCGTACTGTCCCTTTTCGAACGGTACATACGATCAGCTTACTGACAGCTTGGACTTAGCCTGGTGCGACCGGGCTGACCATACATACATACCACTTGAAACAAGATGGTACCATTGTTTTCCGTCCCCTTTAAAATGGGACTTCTGGTCAGCCTCGTGTGTGGGCAAGAGCTGATAGGAGGGAAACTGAGTCCCCGACCTGCCAGGGGCAGGGAAGGAGGGCGGAAAAGCTGAGGAGAAGTCAGGATGCACACCAGCAACGTGTGGGGTCCACCTGGAGACAAAACCAAAACTCAGCCGGAGTTCAGGACACCAAAGAGCCAGCCCGTTGTGACCAAGTAAGCATGGCCCCGACACCAGGGCCCGGAGAACGAGTCCTGGTTCTAAACTGACTGATTAGGTAACCTTGGGTAGCTTACTACCCCGGGCTTCGGCTTCTTTAGTTCCAAAATGGGAATGCTACATGGGTTCTTACGTCCCCTCTCGGTCTCACAGCCTGAATAGCCTAAATACCAAGAGTTTGATGGGGTCCGATATCTAGAAACACCCACATCCAAAAGTGAAAAGGCACTGAAGAGTTACTCAGAAATAAGTGTCTAAAGAGCTCACTGTCTCTCTCTTTTTTCTTTTCTTTTCTTTTTTTTTTTTAACCTTACAAACCAACTAGGCTGTGTGCTGTCTAGGCCAGACCGAGGCCTCTAGTCACCCAGGTAGGGGACTAGAGGAGGGCTAGCCAGAACTACTGCGCAGCCGCACTTCGAGCTCATTTAGGTAATTGCCAAGTATTGCAATACTGCTCCTGTGCACAGCTGGCACATCTACATGGCACCTTTGTCACCTTTACTGACCTCTACCCCTAAGCTACCAATCATCAGATGTCCAGTAGACTGAAACAGAGCTACCTCATTGAGAACAGCTGGCGTTCCTTAAGTACGGGTCACGCTGAGCACTGTGTATATACCCTCTTGTTAACTCAGTTATTCCTTCATGCCAACACTGTCAGCTACCCACTAGTATCACCCCCACAGTACAGAGGAAGAAATCAAGGTGTGTCGAGGCCAGGTAACCCAGGATTCGCAGAGATGGGATTTGAATGTAAGTATTCTGCCCGCAGAGATTGTTCACTGAACCCCATGCTGCACCACCTTCTCACACCACCCAGGGACTCCTAAAGAAGTTCTCTACATCACAGTCCAGTTCAGTCACCGTTTGGACACAGTTTAATGGAAAGGGAAAGGTGACTTTGGCCCCTGTGGTCAGTTCAGAGAAAAAGGTACCGACAAACACATGGGCTAAACGATGCCATAGACTCACTGCCCTTCCTCACTGGGTGCCTACAAGGTGTAATCATTCTGCTGGTGAGAAATAATCTGTTGGGTTGATTCTCTGTCTTTATCATAGCAGTTGGTGCTCATGATTTCTTTCTTGGTTCTATCTTTATAAGTTGCTACAAACTAAAGGCCATGTAGAAGAGAAGAAGTGGACTGCTGACTTAGAATTGTGCATAACTTGGGACTCAGCAGTCACACATACTGTTAAGCTTTGCCACATCTATGCCTTTGTCAGACATCCTAGATTCATTACATCCCAGCTCTAAGTTGATGAAACTGTTCAGATGAGAAATCACAGAGGAGAGGAGCTAAAAGTCGAGATAAGGGTCAAGGGAGGAGATATGAGATGAGGCTGGTGAACCAGGCATTTGAGGGAAGGAACTGAGCCCTGAAGGAGCCCCTCTGCAGCTGACGTCCCTGCACAGGCCCGAACGCTGGGGGAGGCACTGCTGCGGCCTGGATGACCCTTATTTGCAAAGTGGCTTTGAGCCGTGGTATGCCTGGGCATTCTTTAGGAAAGCCAGAGAGAAGACCCTCAGAGTAGCCTCAATCCTAAAATCATCTACTAGTCCCTTGAAGGAACAGTTTCAGGGCTGCTTCTGGTCACTGCTGGCATGGTTTCTGGCCTCTTTTTTTGTGGACAATACACAGTATTGAGGGGGAGTTGGGAGGCTGAGAGTTCGTAGTCTCAGCAAGGGTGGACCAGTTGACTCCTTGCTTTCTGGACCTGCCAGTGAATGAAATCAAATTCGCTGCTTCTCTGATGTGCATGAACAACGACTGCTCTGAGCCCCATGGAGGAGACAGAGGGAGATGTCATGGGTTCCCCGAGCCCCAGCCCCTCTTCTGACTATCTACCCTTCCCTGGCCCACTCTGTCCCCAGGCTCAGGTCCTTGTTATGCCACCTGAACTTCTCTCCTGGACTTCTGTAATAGCTGCCACATTGATCTCCTGTCTAAACTCTTTCTTCACCCTGCACACCACTACCAGGGTAACCTTGTCAAACAACTGGTATGATGCAAAGAATTTGGATGAGGAATCTCTGGGTTCTTGTTCTCATGCCCTTGTCTATAAAATAGGGGTAGAGGGATCTTGAATTCAAAATTTCTATAATTCTATGATCTTATTCTCCTTTTCCACAAACCTTTAGTAGTCTCCATTGCTTATAATATCACATACAAACACTTCATTCTTACACTGAAGATTTTATACAACGTCATTCCTCTCCTCTCCTCCCTGCCCTCAGACAACTCTTTAGGTAGCATGGATTACTTCCTGAGCCTTAAACGTGCCCCATGCTTCTGTCTGGTCTATGCTGGGGTGTCCCTCCTTTTGGCTTCCCTGGGCCATATTGGAAAAAGAATTGTCTTGGGCCACACATAAAATACACTAACACTAATAATAACTGATGAGCTGAATAAAAAAAGGTCACAAAAAAATTTCATAATGTTTTAAGAAAGCTTCTGAATTTGTGTTGGGCTGCATTCAAAGCCGTCCTGGGCCGCATGCGGCCTGTGGACCGAGGATTGGACAAACTTATTCTATGCTTTTGTTTATGGTCATCCCTCCACCCAAAATGCGCTCTTACTTTGTACCCCTGCAGATCAAAATCTTATCTATCCTCCAAGTCTCACCTCAAATACCACCCCCTCCATACGCCTGTCCATGATTTCACCAGCAGGATATACTTTCCTTGCTTTGAGTCCCAGTAGCCTTTCTATGATGCTCAGCCTAGTGACCTGAGTGCTTATCCAATAGCCCAGTGAGCGTGTAAGCTCCACACAGACAGGGAGTGTCTTATTCATCTGTGCATCATATCAGTACCTTACGTAAACGAAAACTGTGCGAGCTCTTTGCTAAATAACTAGATTTTTTGAAACATTTAAAACTTTTAACTTCAAGTGCAGTGAAGGATTTGGAGGATTATTACTCTTTGTGGGATGACACTGTTAGAAGGTGTTTTAACTCAGCTTGTTTTGGTGCTTCCTTGTCCATTAATGCAAATAAAACTAGTACTATTAAAAAATTTATACACAGAACATACATTGACAGGGACCAGGTATTATATGTTGTACAAACTTATTTTGTTAATATTGAGGATGTTAGTACCAGATTAATAATAGAATTTTTCAGAAACTTCTGCCACAATGGGGAAGGCGTTTTGGTTTCCAGAAAATGAGTCTGAGGAAGGCTTGAATGCGTAGTCCGCTGGTCTGTAGTTTAATAACAGGTCTCAGTAGGATTCTGTGTCCTTCCCTCATCTTCCCACATTAACGATGATGGTTGTAATAATGATAGATTCCCAGTAGGCGCATACCTTGTCTCATCCTATTTTTGTCTGTGCTCAGCTGGGCAGTGTATACATGAGTGTATTTCATGAATATACCTAATGATAGTGACCTAGAGAGACATTTTTAAAAGGTAGAATCAAAGATGATCAGATCTGGGGAAAAGCTAAGAGACTAACTAAATCAGTGGTTCAGAGAAATTAAAGTTAAACAGCTAGTTTAGTAGAAGGGCCAAGGCTAAAACCCTAATTTCATGATTTGTCCTGTTACACAGTATTGAAATAGAAAATGTCTCTCCCTCCTTTTCAGCTCTTATAGTTAAGCCCCAAGATCACAGTTGCTTTTCAGATGTTTCAGTTAAATGAGTTAAATGCTGAATAATTTGCATTGATTTTTACATTGAGAAATTGCCTGAAAAATAGAGCAGATGTCGTAACATTTCAACTTAGCCACCATAACTGGAAATCCTGGAAACTTCTGCCATGCCTTGTGTAATATCTGTTGTATTCGGGAAAAAGAGATTATATCCAAAGCCCCAAAGATGTGGGTGTGTGCCCACAAGGAATATAACAAAAAACCAACAGCTCTAGCTCTTTCATGATTTTGCTGGGTTATTTTGGGCAAGTCATACCACTCTGAGCCTCAGTTTTTTTCTCTGTAAATTGAGATTATAGTAGACTCTCCATAGCTGGAACTCAAGCAACAACTGGCAAAACAATGTAAGAAATAATATTACATTTATCTAGCATGGGTGCCGGGTAACTTATCGTCTACTGTATTAGATTAAGGTTGTCTTTAAGTTTCCTATACCACTAACATTCTCTGATTTTTTTTCTTAATTCTGAGAATTTGCTGTTGGTGAGGTGTGGTTGTGGTCAGCAACACGTGGGTGTCACCATACCTATCTGATTTTTTCAGGCACTTGTCCACTCACAGCAATTGGCAGCATATGATTGATTATAAATCCAGGAGGGCCGACTACCTAATGCGAAGAAAGCAGTGGCACTGTCAGCCAGGGAGCATCATTCAAGATCAGGGTCAATGACCAGAGACCCTGGCCTAGGAAGTTTAGTAGCTGAAATACCAAAAGGACTTCATCCTAAGCAGGGTTACCTACAAAACATCTCCAAGCATGGATACCCAGGATAGACTTCTGTGTGCAGAGCCTGTTGTGTAAAATGGCTTGCAAGCATTAAGCATTTTTTCAATTTTGAAAATTAAGGTATAACTTACATGTTATAAAGTGCACCCATTCAGTGTGCAGCTTAATGGGTTCCTTGCATGGATTTGACTTGTTGGGTTTTGAAATACGAATTGTATATTAGCTCACTTATAGCGCCTGAAGAGCAGTATACGGTAGGATTGTTATGACAGTAGAATTCATTTCTGACATTTGTTTAAGGTTTAGCAATCTACAAAGTAACAGGGTCAACACACCATATCTCATCCTCAGATCACTCTGAGAGTGAATGTCATTATTTTCCATTTTACAGATAAAAAAACTGAGGCTTATAGAAAGAAGTGAGCTTCTCAAGATTAGCAAGCCCTGAGCCTGTCAGCAAGCCCTGAGCCTGTCAGCAAGCCCTGGGCCAGGACACCGACCCAGCATTTGGATTCCGAGACCGTTTGCCTTCCGTTTACCAGGACGCACGTAGTTATTCTGAAATCGAGGCTCTGTGCTCCCAAGAAGAGAGCGGGCAGGCTGAAGCAGAGGCTGCATTTACAGGGTTCCAAACCATAAATCCCACCGTGAGAGGCTCAGAACTTCCCCCTCTTCCCCCTAGTCAAATAGCTGAGAAATGGTTTGTTTGGGTTAATGACAATCATTTATAGCCAGAATGACTCCATAGGGGTTCCCTGGTGGTGCAGTGGCTAGGCTCTGGTGCTCTCAACGCTGCGGCCCGGGTTCGATTCCCAGCCAGGGAGCTACCCCGCCCCCCCACCCCCACAAAAAAATTCAGGAGAATGACTACATGTATCGTACATGGATTCCTTGTTCCTCCTAATTAATCAGAAGGCTCTGGTAGCTCTCAGTAAAGGTTATTGTTTGGAGACCTTGCCTTGCATTGGGGTCAGACAGATGAGCTGCATAGTCTTGTGGGTGGTGAATGTGTATGATGGGGTATGACTGTTCTGTGTGTTGCTTTTTCTAGTTACATTCCTGTTTTCAGCAATTTTGGTTATTTTAGTCCCCCAAAGAATGCAGACTGTAACAAAAAATAAAAATTTCTGGTTATCTGAGCTTCCTCGCTGTCTGGGTGCTGGAAAAATAAAGATCTGTTTCCTTTGGCACCGTATAGACCAGAATGGAGAAGAATGCTGAAATCAAACAACCTGTATTTTGTTAGTGACAGTTGGAGCACTTCGTGTACAGCCTCAGCCAAAGTCTGGTGGTGAGCAGACTGAAGGCTGCTTGTTTCGGCAGAAGGCGGGAAGTGGGGCGGGGCGGCTGCTTCCGCTGCGCTCACACTGAGAAGGGAAAATGGGCAGCCATCTTCAGGGTGCTTTGCTCGTCCTTCTGGAGTATGGGAGGTTCTTCTGCAGCCAGACAGAAAGGGGGATCTGGAGAGTTAGGTTACTAAAGGCGACAGAGGCTAGAAAGGAGATGAGCAGGAGGACGAGGAGGAAAGGGAGGGTTCAAAATAACAACAGCAAAGGATGAAAAAGCTAAGCTACAGTCTCTGACCTGGTGTTCACAGAGTAGGCCGGTCAGACGTACCGTTTCAAACGGGGCAGTACCGTTGTTTTCTGTCTTGTTTAAAATGGTACATCTGGTCAGCCTAGCACAGAGCAGCATCTGAGCCATCCTATCTCAGATGGGGGCAACAGGTCCTTGACTTCCCTTTTAGGATCTTCGTTAGCACTCACCTGTGTGCTATAGTATTTTCTACTTCATTCGCCTCTCACAAAACAACTATAGAGGGGGTGTGCGACCTGTAGCTCATGCCCAGCACTAGCCTCTGAGACTCAATACCATGGTTTCTACCATCTAAGAACTCTGCCCGGTGGACGCAACCTACTCATAAACAAGGAATTACAGATACATGAAAGCGCAGTAACGGGGGAAAGTACCAAGGTTTTGAGAGTCCCAAGGAGGAAGTCACTTCATTGCGTGTTTCTTATGGAGCTAAGGCATTTCTGCTACTGCCGGGCTCAGGACTGTCTGAAATGCCTCCATCCCTCACGGTCCTTGCACAGTAGTGAGGAGGGTTGATGGGTCACCCCCTTTATCATCAGAACAGATAGTTAAGTGGTGTGTGTCCTTGGCAGTCAGCCAGGTGCTTCCTGGAGGGATGGAACCTCCCTATGTCCTTGCCTCTGGCCTCATTCTTCATCACAACATGCCAGCTACCTAGCTACGTCTGTTTCATCCCTCATGAGATGTTACAAAAGAAAGAGAGGAAGAGAAAGATATATGAATTTGGATCTCTTAATTATTGACAATGATGGTCTATATACCCAAGGTTTAAATGGTTTTTGTCCACATGGAAAGCGAATAGGATCAAGCCAAGAAGGAATTTTCTGTTCTAGAAGAAATCCATTTGTATTGAACAGAGACCCAGCCCCTGACAGGTCTTACATTTTTTCTTGGGGGGTGGAGGGCTGGGGAGGATCAAATCCCAAAGAGGGAGGTTACTTTGTGACTTCCTTGTTTAAATTTAGGCTTGGGTTTGTAGGGATCATTCAGACTGGGAGCAAAAAGTCTTCTGGCCCAGCCTCTGTCACTTCTCATTACTTCCGGTGACAGTTCCAATTATTTCCAATCACTCTTCAAGGGAAGAGCAGGAGAAGGCACATGAGGCTTGCATGTGGAGCAGCAATCTAGCAGCCTCTGTGAGAGCCTGGGCCCATGGTCCTCAGACCCCCCACTCTGAAGATGGGCTCAGACACTTCACAATCGTCTGGCCTTGGGCAAGTGGCTATTCGCAGGGTCTGTCTGCAGCCCAGCCTTCAGGGCTTCGGCCACTGCTGCTCCTCCATCCTACAAATGAGTCCTTCAGGGAATGTCGCCCTACTTAGAGCCCCCAAAATTGCATGGAGCCCATCTGCACCCCAAGGGTCTACAACTTCTCTGCAAGAGAAACGTTGTGTTATAGCCTTGGGCAAGAGGCGCCCTCCCCTGTGTTGCTCAGCGTGCTACCTGCAGGTTGCCAGCATGACATCACAGTGTATAGGCCTCTTTCCACCTGCCCCTGATGCCTGGTACCAAGGTGGGTGACCCTAGTCTGGCCAAAAGCTTTGTTTCTGCTTTTGCTGCCAAGGAATGCTTTACTGAGCAACTACTGTGCAGTAAGCACTGTGCTTTCATATGAATAATTTCTTGTATCCTCACAGTAAACCATGAGGCAGGTTTATTATATTAATGATCAATTATTAATAATTATATTAATATACATATTGTATAAGTCAGAAAAGTGAGATTTAAGAGGTAGGGTATTTTTCTGTCTTAGACTACACAGCTTGAATAAAGCCAAATGGAAGATTATTGGAGCTGAGTTTGCATTCTGCTCCAGCTCTGATCTGGAGAAGATGACAATGAAGAGACAGAAGGCATACAGTGACACACAGAGGCCACTCAGGGACCCAGACCCGCCTGGTCCCTGATTGTTTGGCCTAATAAGGTGGTACAAGTTCCTGCCTTCTCCCCTTTGTGGCCTCCTTTGTCCTGACCAAAACTAGACCCCAGTGAGCCTACTACTCCCAGTTGAGATGTGTTGAATTATATTTCCTTTTTAAATTTAGGAGGAAAGGAAAACTTCAGGGTGAGAAGACAAAGACCTGTTTTTTTCCACTGACCGCTAACAGCGAAGGGTGTGATTTCCCTCTCTATTAAAGAGGGCTGAGCTCACGTCCCAGATTTCTAGACCTAGAATTCCCCCTCAAAAGGAATTCTTGGGCCAGGAAGGCAGAGTCTGGGTTTCTAGTTGGGGCCTGCCCCCAACCCAGCTCCAGCCTATGGGAGGGAAGTGCAGCAGCCTTGCCCCTTCCGGCCTCTTGACCCTCAAAAACTGAGAGGTTGGAAATGGGGCCACGTCTCTGCAGCTGCCTGCTCTGCTCCACTGCCTCTCACTCCTTGTTCCAGGAGTCCTGCCGCTTTCTAAGCCCTGAGGAATCCAGGTGACAGTCCCTCACATGCCTGCCTCCTTAGACTGAACTTCCCACTGCTTTTCCTGTCTTTGCACCTAATATGGCCTACTCTCAGATCTGACTCTAAACAAGAGAGAGACAGAGGGGGAGGCAGAGAGACACACACTCAGGCAGAGAGGGAGACAGAGACACAGAGACAGAAAGAGACAGAGAGAGGCAGAAACACACACGCACAGAGAAGAGAGCATGAACCCTGTAAAGCTACTATTTCATGTGTTCCCTCTTTTCCTTTCTGTCCCCCTCTCCCACTTCTCCAAATTTATACCCCATGACCTCTGCAAAACCCTCTTGAAAGGTTTTGCCCTCAAATACCCTAAGCTAAAGCTGGTGCGTGGAGCCTTGGTCTTCCCTCAGGCCTCGCAGCTTGCTTTTGGACACCTCCCTGCTGCTGACCTTACATTTCCTTTTGCCCGGTGGCCTCCTCACCACGTTTCCCTGGCCGGCTCCCCCTCATCCTTCCAGACCCTGGGCTCGGTTCTGATCGTGTCTTGGAAGGCTTCCCTGACGCTCCTCGGGGAAGAGCACTGCTCATAGTCTGTACCCCATAGTAGCTTGCTAGTATCTGGGATAGCTCACGTCGCACTGTACTAGTCAGGTTCTCTGACTTCCCTGTGTGGTTGTGAGCAGGGGACAGTATTGTATTGTCTGTAATACCTACCAGGCCTAGTGGTCGGACAGATTAGATACCTGGAAAATGGGTGAATGAGTGGGCACATGAACACACTTGTGAACAAACAAGTTAGTTACTGTAAAATATAAGCTAATAAAAATGAAGGGATTATCTCTTTACTAGAATACCTGATACCTGTTGCCTCCTCCTAGAATAGCTTTTCTTTTCATTATTAGTTTCAGGTGTACAAAACAACATAATGATTAGACATTTACACCCCCCACAAAGGGATAAGCCCAACAAGTCTGCTACCCATCTGACACTGTACATAGCTATGACAGTACTACCATTGACTATGACAATACCATTGACTACATTCCCTTTGCTGTTCTTTACATCTGTGACTACATACGTGCATATTTTAAATAATAGTTGACATTCAATATTGTTTTATATTATTTTGGGATGTACAGTGCAGTGGGTAGGCATTCATATAATTTATGAAGTGCTCACCCTGACGAGTCTAGTGCCCATCTGACACCGTACCTGGTTTCTATGTTACTGCCTGTGTTCTCCATACTGTATTTCCCAGCCCCGTGACTGGTTTCTGACTACCAGTGTGTGCTTCCCCACACCTTCACCTTTCGCAGCCACCCCCAAACCCCCTCCCATCTAGCAACCGCCAGTTTGTTCATCTGTATCTGTGAGTCTGTTTCTGTTTGCTCATTCACTCTGTTCTTTAGATTCCACATATGAGTGACATCCTTCTCTGTCTGACTTATTTCACTCAGCATAATAACCTCTAGGTCCATTCATGTTTTTGCAGGTGGTAAGATTTCCTTCTTTTTATTTTTTTATGGCAGAGGAATACTCGAGTCATTGTATAAATGTTCCTTAATATATTTATCCCATCATCTACTAATGGACATTTCGGTTGTTTCCATCTCTTGGCTATTTGAATAACACTGCAGTAAACATAGGGCGCATATGTTTTTTTGAGTTACTGTTTTGGATTTCTTTAGATAAATACTCAAGAATGGAATTGCTGGGTCATAAGGTGGTTCTATTTTTAATTTTTTGAGGAACTTTCATACCATTTTCCACAGTGACTGCACCAATGTACAACCTCACTAACAGTGCACGAGGGTGCCCTTTTCTCCACATCCTCGCCAGCACTTGTTGTTTGTTGATTTATTGATGATGGCCATTCTGACAGGTGTGAGGTAGTATCTCACTCGGGTTTTCATTTGCATTTTTCTTATGATTAGTGATGCTGAGCATGTTTTCATGTCTTCTTTGGAGAAATATCTGTTCAGGTCCTCTGCCCATTTTTTAATTGGATGTTTTATGTTGAGTTGTGTGAGTTTTCTATAAATTTTGGATCTTAACTCCTTATCATGTGTATCATTGACAAGTATGTTCTCCCATTCAGTAGGCTGTCATTTCATTTTGTTGATGGTTTTCTTTGCTGTGCCAAAGCTTTTTAGTTTGATGTAGTCCCATTTGTTTATTTCTCCTTTTGTTTCCTTTGACTGAGTCAATAGGTCAGTAAAAATATTATGAAAGGTAATATCTGAGAATTTACTTCCTATAGTTTCTTCTAGGGGTTTTATGGTTTTGGGTCTTACACTTAAGTTTTTAATCCATTTTGATTTATCCTTGTATATGGCATAAGAAGGTAATCCAGTTTTATCTTTTTGCATGTATCTGTTCAATTTTCCCAGCACCATTTATTGAATAGACAGTCTTTACCCCAGTGTAAATTCTCCCTTCCTTTGTCATAGATTAAGTGACCCTATAGGCATGGATGTATTTCTGGGCTCTCTGTTCTGTTACATTGATCTATGAGTCTGTTTTTATGCTACTACCATGCTGTTTTGTTTACTACAGCCTTGTAGTATAATTTTATATCAGGTAGCCTGATACCTCCAACTTTGTTCTTCTTTCTCAGGATTGCTGTGGCTATTTAGGATCTTTTATGGTCAATATAAATTTTAGGATTACTTGTTTTAATTCTGTGAAAAATGTCATTGGTATTGCATTGAATCTATAGATTGCTTTGGGTAGTATAGACATTTTTACTATGTAATTCTTCCTATCTGTAAGCATAGTATCTGTTTTCTTTTCTTTGTATCATCTTTAATTTTTCTCTTCAATCTCTTAAGATTTTCTGAGTACAGGTCTTTTACTTACTTGGTTAAATTTATTTCTAGGTATTTTTCTTTATGCAATCAAAATGAGATTGTTTTCTTAATTTTTCTTTCTGATAGCTTGTTATTGATGTATAAAAATGCAACCAATTTCTGAATATTAATTTTGTATCCTGCTTTTTACTGAATTCATTTATCAATTCTAGCAATTTTTTTGGTGGAATAACTGATGTTCTCTCTATATACAATCATGTCATCTGCAAATGGCAATATTACTTTCTCCTTTCCAATTTGGATGCTTTTTTATTTCTTTCTCTTGTCCGATTGCTGTGGCTAGGACTTCTAGTACTATGTTGAATAAAAGTGGTAAAAGTGGACATCCTTGTCTTGTTCCTGATCTTCAGGAGAATGCATTTAGCTTCTCCCCATTGAGTATGCTATTAGCTGTGGGTTTGTCATATATGGCCTTTATTATGTTAAGATATATTCCTTCTATTTTTACTTTGCTGAGAATTTTTATCATAAATAGATGCTGGATTTTCTCAAATGCTTTTTCTGCATCTATTCATATGAGCATATGATTTTTATTTTTTATTTTATTATGTAGTAGATCACATTCATTGATTTGTGGATATTGCACTAATCTTGCATATCAGGAATGAGTCCCGTTTGATCATGGTGTGTAATCTTTTTAATGCATTGCTGAATTTGCTTTGCTAATATTTTGTTGAGAACATGTTCATTAGGGATATCGAACTATAAATTTTCTTCCTTTTTTTTTTTTTTTTTTTTTTTTTTTTTTTTTTTTTTTTTTTTTTTTTTTTTTTTTTTTTTTTTTTTTTTTTTTTTTTTTTTTTTTTTTTTTTTTTTTTTTTTTGTAATGTCTGTCTGGTTTTAGAATCAGGGTAATGGTGTCCTTGTACAATGAGCTTGGAATCCTTCCCTCCTCTTGAAATTTTTTGGAGTAATTTGAGAAAAACAGGTGTTAATTGTTTTTTGAATGTTGGTAAAATTCCCCTGTGAAGCCATCTGACCCAGGACTTTTGCTTGTTGAGAACTTGTTGATTGCTGATTCAAATTCATTAGTAGTAATAGATCTGTTCAGATTTTCTGTTTCTTCTTGATTTAGCCTTGGAAGATTGTATGCTTCTAGGAGTTTATCCAGTCCTTCCACATTGTCTCATTTGTTGGTGTTTAGTTGCTCATATTTTCTTAAATTTTTTTTTATTTGTTTGCTGTCCATTGTCAGTTCTCCTTTTTCATTTGTGATTTTATTTATTTTGGTCCTTTCTCCATTTTCCTTGATGAGTCTGATTAAGGTGTGTCAATTTTGTCTGTCTTTTCAAAAAACTAGCCCTTGGTTTCATTGATCTTTTATATTGTTTTCTTTTTAGTCTCAATTTTGTTTATTTCTGCTTTGCTCTTTATTATCTTTTTCCTTGTACTTATTTTGGACTTTGTTTGCTGTTCTTCCTCCAGTTTCCTTGGGTGTAAAGTTGGACTGTTTATTTGAGATTTTTCTTGTTTCTTTAGGTAGGCCTACATTGCTATGAATTTCCCTCTGAGGACTTTTTTCACTGTGTCCCATAGATTTTGGGTTGTTGTGTTTTTATTTTCATTTGTCTCAAGATATCTTTTAATTTCTTCCTTGATCTCACTGTTGATGCATTCATTATTTAGTAGCATGGTATTTAGCCTCCACGTGTTGGTGTGTTTTTCAGCTTTTTTCATGTAATTGGTTTCTAGTTTCATACCATTGTGGTCAGAGAAAACTCCTGATATGATTTCAATCTTCTTAACTTTATTGAAACTTGTTTCATGGCCTAACATGTGGTCTATCTTGGAAAATGTTTCATATGCACTTGGAAATAATGTATATTCTGCTGCTTTGGAGTGAAATGCTCTAAAAATATTAATTAACTCCAAGTGGTCTAGTGTGTCATTTATGTCCCCTCTTTCCATGTTGATTTTCATCTGAAGTTCTGTCCACCGGTGTCAATGGGATGTTAAAGTCCCCTACTGTGATTGCGTTACTGTTGATCTCTGCTATTTTGTCAGTCAATATTTGTTTTATAAATTTAGGTGCTTCTATATTGGGTGCATAAATGTTTACTAGGGTTATTTCCTCTTACTTGATTATCTTTTTATTATTATGTAATGTCCTTCTTTGTCTCTTCTTATAGTCTTCATTTTAAAGTCTATATTTTGTCTAAGTATTGTTACCCCAGCTTTTTTCTCATTTTCATTTGTATAATATCTTTTTTGATTCCTTTACTTTCAGTCAATGTGTGTCTTTTGATCTGAGGTTGGTCTCCTATAGACCGTATATACATAGGTCTTGTGTTCTTATCCATTCAGCTAACCTTTGTCTTTTGATTGGAACATGTAACTCATTTACATTTAAAGCGATTATTGATAAGTGCATAGTTATTGCCACTTTATTATTCATATTTTTTATCTTATTTCATTTGTTTGTTTTCTCCCTTATTATCAGAGAAGTTCTTTTAACCTTTCTTGTAATACTGGCTTGGTGGTAATGAATTCTTTTAGCTTTTTCTGGTCAGGGAAGCTTTTTATCTCTCCTTCAATTTTAAATGATAGCCTTGCTGGGTAGAGTAGTCTTGGTTGTAGGCTCTTGTTTTTCGTCACTTTAAATATTTCCTGCTGCTCCCTCTGGTCTGCCAAGTTTTTTGAGAAATCATCTGATAGTTTTATGGGAGCATCCTTATAAGTAACTAATTGTCTTTCTTTTGCTGCTTTTAGTATTCGCCCTTTGTCTTTAACCTGTGCCATTTTAATTATAATGTGTCTTGGTGCGGGCCTATTTGGGTTCATCTTGTTTGGTACTCTCTGCACTTCCTAGACTTGTATGGCTATTTCCTTCACCAGGTTATGGACATTTTCAGTCATTATCTCTACAAATAACTTCAATCCCTTGTTCCTTCTCTTATCTGTCTGGTGCTCCTATGATGTGAATGTTGTTACACTTGATGTGGTCCCAAAGGTCCCTTAAACTATCTTTAAAAAAATTTTTTTTCTTTTTGTTGTTCTAATTGGGTGTTTTCTGCTACCCTGTTTTCTAAATCTCTGATTCAGTCTTTTGCTTTATCTAATTTGCTGTTGATTCCTTTTAGTGTATTCTTCATTTCAGTTGTTTATTTTTGAGTGGTCCTTTTTTATGGTTTCTGTGTCTTCCTTTATGCTTACTGTCTTCTTGTTGAAATTCTCACTAAGCTCCTCAAGCATTCTTATAACCAGTATTTCAAACTCTGTCTCTGGTAGGTTGGTTGCTTCCATTCTGTTTAGTTCTTTTTATGGCATTTTTCTCCTGTTCTTTTATTTGAGACGTATTTCTTTGTTTCCTCATACTGGCTACCTCTCCATGTTTGCTTCTGTGCATTAGGTAGTCTTCTGTTTCCCTTAGTATTTGTTGAGTGGCCTTATATGGTGTGTGTCCTGTGTTGTACAATGGTCCAGTCTCCCTCATCTTCTGTGCGTGTGTGTTCTAGGAGTGTCCCTTGTGTGTGTTCTTCTGTTGTAGTTGAGCCTTGATTGCTTTTTGCATGTCAGTGGGTAAGATGGACTCTCATGCTGACTTGCTGTGAGGATTGGCTATATCCACAGTGTATGAGCTACTGTGTGAAGGCTGACTCCTCAGAAGTGAATTCTCCCCTCCAGGCTCTTCTGCCTTAAACCACCCTTTGGGTATGCCACTTGTGGAACTAACTACATAGTGCTCTGGTGTAGTTTGAAGACAGCCTCTGGGTGTGTTCTTTCTGGTGTCTCTTGGGAGGGACTCCCATACAGGCCAATTTTAGCTTTGCCTACGATTTTCCTGGGCCTATATGCTAGAAGCTACAAAGCTACATATAGTTGATTGCCACCTGTGCTGGACCTGGAGGAATGTGGGGGTGACGTAACAGTGAACTAAGGCTGGCTATTAACAGTATTGGGCCTGGAGTAGCTTAGCAAAAGACCCAGGGCCCCCTAGGCCTATTACCACTTGCTGGCTGCCTAAAAAGCTCAGCTGTTTAAAGAACCTCCTTAGGTGTGAGGGCTGGGCTGGTTGACCTGGTGTTGAGATGCTTCTGGTGATATAGCACTAGGTGGGCAGGGTAGGGTTCCAGGGAGTCACAGGGTGTGGCTGGTGGTTTTTATTACAAAGTTAATGCAGTTTCAATCTTGCACCAGTGCCAGACCCATGACTTCTTTGCATAAAAGCCCTGAGAATACCGCAGTCAGCTACCACTTGCCTCAGGTTTGCAGGTCTCTGAGAGCCCCTCAGGAGGACAGGGGTGCAGGGTGTGACTCATTGCCCACCTCCAAAAGTTCCACAGGCTCCTGCAGGTGGTCCACTGCTGTAAAAGGCTTTCACAGCTTGTGATGCAAGGCTGGCCACCCAGGAGCTGGAGTGCCCTGGTGATGCAATACTAGCTGTGCTGGGCAGAGACCCAGGGCATGACCAAGGTGGTGCGCACATGTGGATTTTACCAGACCAATGCAGTCTCACATTTGGCCAATGGGGGAGGGTTCAACATAGAAAAGATGGCACCCTCCTGTAGGCTACACATGAGGTGATCTCCACACAAGGAAAATGGCTTGTTTCCCTCTAGCACTTGCCCTGATGCCACACAACTCAGTCTTTCCCCATATGTCTCCCACGCCTCTCAAGTTCACCCCTCCACTGAAGACCAGGTGAGTGCTTACAAGCAAGTGAGTCTGTACGCAGTCCCCTTAAGAGGGCATCTGGTTTTCCACTTGCCTACCACCTCACTGGAACAGATGGAATCCTCACTGATTTCCACTGCCAGATGTTGTGAGGTCTCTTCTTCCTGGCATTGGAACCCTAAGCAGGGGACCCCACTGGGGGATTTGGACACCCTCACTCTTCAAGGGGAACCTCTGCCAAGGAGGTGTCCCTCCTAGTGTTCAACTACTATCTGTACATTTGGGGTCAGGTTGTTTTTTGTCTCCACCCCTCCTACTGGTCTCGATGTTGTTTCTTCTTTATATCCTTAGTTATAGCGATTCTGTTCAGCTAGTCTTCAGTTGATTCTTGAGGCTGATTGTTCCATAATTTACTCGTAATCTTAATGTAATTCTGGGAGGCAGTAGGCGTAGCGTTTATCTGATCCACCATCTTGGGCCTTCTCTCCTGCTAGAATATCTTTAATGGAGAATTTTTATCACCCAAAAGACCCCAAAGAGGAAATGGTTTTTTTAGGCACAGAACAGAAGATAGCGGGAGTATTGTGGGTAGAGGGCCTGTCAAACATGCTTCAAAATCCTACCACCTGGGAGGCCAACCCCACTTAGTTGCTCCCCAAATAGCACTGACCTGCAGTTGTTGTAAGGGAATGGCTAGAGCTGTGCAGTGAGCAGGTCCATGGCTGGGCAGTCACATGGCATCCTACAAATCCTCCTCTTCAGATCTGGTCATAGGAAGCCTGTATCATTCAACCCTTTTAGATTTTGGTGATTTGTTTTCATGTAATAATTTGGGGGGCATATGGCTTATTCTTCCACTATCATTCTGAACTTCAGCCTCATTAGTGGACAAGGCCAACCACTTGACTGACTCCTTCCCTAGTCCTGTGTAGGTTCTCTGGGGGTGAGTGACAAGGTTTGTTATAGCTAATACAGGGGCCCCTTTCCTGGCACATGGAGTTAAAGTTCCTCTTTGTCCTCTTTTGTCTTTGTCTTCTGTCTCGGCAGATTCACCCTGCTCATTACTAACGCTTCCAGGGTATCACTGAGGCAGGGCAAGCAGAAGCAGCACAAGTCAGTCAATAGTTACAGAAAGTGATAGTGAGATTTTAAAAAATATTATTTCAAGGCTTAGTATTTATACATACAGGGAACCCCCAAACAATCAGAAGTTATTTATAAAAAAGTGTGTATTTATTCTTACATATTTAAACTTCAGTCACTCTTTGTTCAAAACAGTTTTTGAACTCATCAATTCTGAGGCCTATTAGTGCTTCTGCCATTTTTTGTTTTATCACTGTCACTTTGGCACAATGTTTTTCTTTGAAAACGTTTTTCATCTAAGGAAACAAAAGAAAAGTTGCTTGAGGTGAGATCAGGTGAATAAGGAGGGTGGGGCCTGGGAGTCATGCCCTTTTTGGTCAAAAACTGTTGAATACCCAGCATGGTGTGGGCAGGTGTGTTGTCATGCCACAGGTCATTTGTGTAAATCACCATCAGGGCAAATGCATTCAGAGTTTCCAAAAAAATTCGCTGAAGCTGAACGCAGCCTCTCACAAGGCCAGCGGGTACACCGATGCAGATGGGTTCCCAGAACACTCACCTAGCAGGGAAGCCTGTACTATAAGGGTCCCCGCCCACCAAAAGATAATTTCAGTTTTTTTAGGGTCCCCCGAATGTTAGCTTATATAATCTTCATGACAGCACTGTGAGACAGATGTTGTAGTCTCCATTTTAGAGAAAAGGGTCAGAGAGGTTAAGAAATTTTCTCAATGTTACACAGCTAGTTAGTAGCGTGACCAAAACAGGAAGTCAGGTCTTCAGGCTCTCAAATCCTTGCTTGTCCCACTCCTGCACATGACCATGAGCCCCGCTATGAGTGGCAGCAGCACCCCACAGCACTCAGCAGGAATCTCTGCTGGCTTCCATCTTCTGATGCCCTATCATTGCATCTGCTCATTGAGTAGGCATGGATTGAGCTTCTAGGAAGGCTGGAGATTTAATACATGCAGTGACCAACCGCCCCGATTTGCCCAGGACTTGGGGGTTTCACAGGCTGTGGAACACGGGATTTTCAGCACTAAAACCAAGACAACCCTGAGAAAACCATTCAGGTTCTCGCTGCAATAGTACATGTCTTGCTGCCCAAAGTATAATCCTCAGACTAGCAGCAGTGGTCTCAGCAGGGAGCTTGTTAGAAATGCATGATCTCAGGCCCCAGCCCAGACCCAGTGAACTAGAATCTGCAAGACCTGTTCAAGATCCCCACAGCAAATAAAAACCACCTGAAAAACTTTAGACCAGGACCGAATGCACCTTTCACAGGATGTGGGAAAATGGAGGCCTCGCACCTGAATTACCTGACCTATAACCTCAGGTGCTGTGCATTGACGTGAAAAACTTAGGTGTATAGGCTGAGGAAGAAAGGAGTTAAAGGTCCCATATTTGAGCCAAATGGGGTGAAAGGCTGGAGGGTGTCTTAATACTGTATGGTCATGAAGTCATTAATGGTTAAGCTTTTCTATCTGTCCTTGAGTTGAGGATGTTCTTATAAAGGCTCTGAAGTTTCCTGGTTTTGTTCTCCCTTTTATTGGGGAGAGGCTGGAGCTATCAGTCGTGTATAGCAAATTAATCAGAGTGTGTGTAAGGACAGCAGCAGGCTATGCTCCTGTGGCCTGGGGACTGACACACGTAAAACAAAAACACAGAGGGCAAAGCATATTACAGAGCCATGCCTGACAAATAAATAGGAGACTCTCAATACTTATTTATGGAAGGAATAACGAAGGTACAAAAAGTGGTATTCCACACCTACGGGTTTTCCTGTTTGATGCCTGGCTCTGCATCACAGGAACATAGCCCAGATTTGCGAACAGGCTGTCCATGGTCACCCGCCTATCCCTCCCCAAGGCCAGCGCTGTGCTTGGGCATAGCAGAAGGAATCTGGTCCGTGCCACCCGTGAGGAGGTGGGCAACTCCTCTTAGGCTTTAACAGCTTCTCCGAGCTTTGCTCATCTCAGTCAGCCCAGGTCACAGCACTTGTTCAAGTCCTTTAAATGATGGTGGCGTGTCATCTTTTGTTAATCTTTTTTCTATAAAACCTGACTGTCAGATGTTAGAATAACAGGCACCAGGCGAGGTAGGAAAAGATATTTGTATTTCTCGGGTTGCAGAGCAGCCTCGAACTAAAAACAGAGTAACCCACATTTGTCAGCTTTCTCTCTATTCCGAGTCACATGCCCAGTAGGAACTCTGCAATAAAGCCAGCCCGAGGGAGGGGGTGACAGGCAGGCCCGGAGATGAATGTGTCCGTCGTTCGTTAGAGCTGCTCCAGACAAAGCTGAGTTCTGCTGCGATATTAATCTCATCCTGACACCAAGAAATCAAACCATCGCTTTTCTCATAACAGGGAGTGATGTGTCTGGCGTAGGGTGGATTTATAACAGTATTTTCGGTGTGGGTTTTTTTCTCTGGGATCTCAAAGGGCTTGGTGTAGGTGGATTTTATAAGATACAGATTTTCATTACAGAGCAAATCCTGTGTGCTTGGTACTGCAGGTGGAGATGGAGTCGTACATGACCCAAGACCCCACTCGTCCCAGTCTGGTTGGGAGACCAGACTGACAGAGGGAAAAGCAAATGGTGAAAGATGTCAGACAGAATGCAATTAAATGCCAAAATGTTCGGTACAGACAGGATGTGAAATGAGAGTTTTGGAAAAGGATAGTCATTAAGGTGTAAGGTCTTTTTTTAGCTAACAGTGGAGCAAGAATATGCGTAATGGGAGGTGACTACACAATCACTGAGGACATCGTGTCAGGGGCTGGGTGACCGGGCAGGAGCATGGAGTGGAGGAAGGGAAGGGGGAAGGACTCATGGCGTGGGGTTGTGAAATAGTTGTTCTGGAAATAACACACATTCATGGTTTACAGGCCAATTTGGGGACCTATCCCAGGCAGTGTTGGGAAATGGCTTTGGGCAATTCCCTCCCCGGGCCCTAGTTTTCACCCTGCACAAGGAGAGGTTGGAACACAGAACTTCTAGGTCCTTCCTTCCTGCTCTGCAGTTGGAGGGCTCTGTCTGTTCCTTACAGGAGGCTCCCAAAAAGTGACCAATCCTGTTCTTCCCACTGCAGGCTGTGAGCTGCCCCCACCTCCCCCAGCCAGCCCCCTCCTTCTGCTCTGGCTCTGCCCCAGATGCTTTCTCTTGCACTTAGAATAGACCCAATCTGTCTGATCCTGTGCAAGCTTCTGCCCCAGAAGGTGCCAAAGTCATTCCCATCTCAGGGTCTTTGCACTTGTTCCTCCCTTGCCCTGGACTGTTCTTTCTCCTGATCTTTGCAAGGTTGGCTCCTTGCCTTCCAGGTTTCAGTGCACATTTCACCTCCATACCTTTCCTGAGCTCCGCCCATCCTTCCCAGGGCCTCTACCTGGCCACTCTCACGTCACCCTGTTATATTTCTTCTTAACATTTATCACAATCTGGAATATTCTTTTATAACCTCTGTTCATGTACATCTCTATTTTCTGTTTCTATAAGAGTCTAGACTTTGTGTCATTGATTTCTATGTCCTCTGTACTTAGCTGCTCAGTAAAGATATAATAAACACATATGCTCTTTTCGGTATGGCATGTGTAGCAACAGAGATATTTTACAAATGAAAAAGTCATTTACTGAGCCCTTAGAATGTGCAAAGCTCTTTATATGCATTATTTAATTTAATCCTCATAACAGCTCTCCAACTCAGTGCTATTAGGATCCCCTCTTACAGAGGACACAGAATGTCACAGAGGCTAAGTCCTCACCATAGGTGACACAGACAGTAAGCCATGAAAACAGGATTTGAATCCAGGCAGTGTGACTGTAAGCTGGTGCCATGAGATAATATACTATTCAGGTCATCTAAGCCAGTGCTTCTCAGACTTCAAGGTACTTATAAATTACCTAGGGATCTTGTTAAAATGCAAGATCTGAAGTAAGTGGGTCTGAGGTGGAGACAGAGAATTTATGTTTCCATCAGGTTCCCAGCCAGTGCTGTTGGGAAGGAAAGGGAAACTGGAGGGAGGGACACAGGCTCAGGGAGGCTGGGTGGCTTATCAGATAGCTAGTTAATGGCAGACCTGGGACTGCATCCTGGCTCCCATTCCCGGGAGGGTCCTACAAACCTGGACTGCCACTGAGCCTCAGGTCTCAAGCTTCCCCTAGGCTTTCCCAGGACTAGATTTGTGACCAGATATACCATTTTTAATAGGACAGAAAACAATGGTTCTGCCCCATTTCAAACAGGACGTGTGGGCAGCCTTGTCTCACTGGGCTAAATTCAAGGTGTCAGTGGGCTGATCACATGCACCATTTGAAACGGGACAGGACCGCTGTTTTCTGTCCTGCTTAAAATGGGATGTCCCGTCAGCCTAGTTTCCATTCTTTCACCCTGGGTCCTTCTATTGGCCCCTACATGAACATCAGAGCCTCAAAAATCCACTACTCAGGGTGCCATCCTTTTGGATTTGTGACTTAAGTTTCAAAGTCTTGATTGTGGTGACGGTTTCATGGGTATATATAGATGCCAAAACTTAACAAATCGTGCGCCTTAAATGTGTGCATTTTCTTTGTATGACAATTATATCTCAATACAGCTGTCTTTTTTAAAGTACTCAGAGTTAGCGTCAGAGAAGCTCCTCAGTCCCAGGGCCCTCGGGCACTCAAGGCCCTCCTCCCCTCACAGACGAGGCTCCCCTGAAGGTGCTGCTTAGTCAGCGCTAAGTTCTTCTTGGGGAGGCCAAGCCCGCCCACACAATAAAGAGAGTTACAATGGGCAGCCGTCCAGTTTGCATCACTGCTCCCGGATTCCCACTGTCCCCGTTCCATCCTCCCCGCCCCCCAGCGATTTTCTCATTTCCACGGACTAAGAGGCCCAGGCTCACATCCTCACCTTCTGCCACTTACTAATTGAGTGACATTGGCCAAATTACTTCTCAGCATTTGAGCTTCAGTGTTTTGCTCATCTATAAAGTGGAGCTCTCTTAGGGTTCTTATGGAGATTAATTCAGTCAACATATGGGTGCCTTGGCACATAACAGGATTTCAGTTAATGATAGTTAGCCCAATTATTATAATTAACTGGGGGCAAAGGTTCAAGGAAATAGGAGCGTTTCATTTGTAAAGAGAAGAGCAGGATGGGAGACAAACACCACAGGACTTTCTTTAACCATTTATCAGGCTTTGGGGTAGAAGGAGGATGTGTGGCTCTGATACGGTAGGAACAACATTGTCTCTGAAGCTCATTGGCCATCTGTCTTGGGGCAAGTCACTTACCTGCCTTCCTCTGAGCCTCAGTTTCTGTATTTGTAAAATGGGGATCGATGTGTGGTTGTGGGGTGTTATGTGAGGCGACGTGTGTATAAAAACCTGTCCAGCACAGTGCCTGCCACAGAGGTATGTTTTTAAAGCTTGACTTTATAAATTGGAGGGCCCTTCGCTTGTAGTGATCTTGGCAGTCGCTAATCTTGGTGGCAGTTTCTAGGAAGGACAACTGCAGCTCAGAATGGAACGGCCTGCCTAGTGGTACGACCTATTTTAGAGTGCAGGGCTCGTTGCAAGTGTTGAGCTTCCTATTGTTCCCTCAAACGGAGGATGGATGGTCATCTTCTAGAAGGGGATTTCTGCTGGAAGGGAGGTGGAGCAGACAGACTTGTACACATTTTCAACAAGTCTACATTTAATGTGTGTCTGGAAGAAAGGAACTGGGAAGGTTGGGGAAGGGTGGGGGCTGCACGATGAGCTGACACTCAGTGTAATAGACACTATGATGGCAAACCCTGTAGCAGCCAGAGGTAAACCTGAGATCACAGCATTTTCTTTCCGCGGGGCAGGAGGGTAGTAGTGGGGCCTGTGCAGATCACCCAGCTCGATGGCCGAGTGTGCGAGGAGGTTTAGAAATTCGGAGGGAACTTGTGTCTCAAAATAAGAACTGTCATGCCCTGGTATGGGAAGCCCAGCAGTAACCAAGTGCCCTGGCCATGATGAGCAGGGGTCAGAGGCCAGTATCGTGGGACCCTTTGTGATCTGTCATTCAGGGGCCTATGCTCCTGCAAATGGTCTTTGAAGATGTGTGTATTTAAAATCCTTGGGATTGCTAAGCTGTTAAAGGAGGAGTTTCTTTGACAACAATTTTGAGTACTTAAAAAAAAAACAAATACCACAGCTTTACTGAGCTATAATTGACATAAGAATAAACTGCACATATTTAAGGTGCACGATTTGTTACATTTTGGCATCTGTATACACCCATGAAACCATCACCACAATCAAGTCATTATAAATATAAGTCACAAATGCAAAAGGGTGTTCCAGCAGGGAGGGGCTGATGAGCCAGGAGAGAATAGGTAGTCAGAGAGAGAATAGTTCTGAATAAGGTGAAGTGTGTGTGTGTGTGTGTGTGTGTGTGTGTGTGTGTGTGTGTGTGTGTGTGTGTGTGTGTGTGTGTGTGTGTGTGTCTGTGTGTGTGTGTGTGTGTGTGTGTCTCTGTGTGTGGGGGGGCAGCGGGGGAAGGGGTCTCAGCAACTAAGGTCCCATTTGGAAAGGAGTCTACATAGAATGGTGCCTGCGGGTCACTGATCTAATCATGTGTCTGGAGATACCCACTCCTTGTGCACAAATGTGGAAAGGCCCAGTGATTAGGTTCTTTAGGTCACTTGGAAAGGAATCCATCTGCAGATTACACAGAATTGGGTTTGAGGTATAGGCATGCCTAGATTAGTATTTCTCAGACTTTTGGATTTCAGGAATCGGTAAAGTTACAAAAACAAATGGGCATGAACGGGGGCTCACTTTTTAAATATTACTGACTATAGATAGTAAGCAAAAACACAAGCTACCATCCTGCTATTAAAATTATTTCTAAAAACAAAAGGCATTTTGACAACAACAAAAGACAGTTGACAACCATACATTGACTGAAATGCTAACTGCCTGCCGTTCTAAGTATTTTTCTATTGTCTCGCTTTAGGTCAGCTATATTTTTTCTTACTTCTCTACGAAGCTGTGAAATTTCTATCATGGACCAGCAGCACCAGTTTGTACCCGAGAATTAGGGCATCACAGATGAAAGAACTTGAGGTACCTCACAGCCTTAGGAGTCAAAAATTCTGTGAAACTTACAGTTTCCACTGATGCAGAGACCAGGATATGATCCGTCAGAAAAATTTCTTTATAAAGGATGCAGATGATAAACATCTTCCTCTAAAGTTTTCTGTGGCATTTGGGACCCACTGAGTTCTGTTTTCATTTGCAACTGAGACTCACGAGCTTGCAGTCTTTATCGACAAATGCAATGGCCCGAGTAAATCATAATCCAACCAAAGCTGAAATGCTTCCAGCTACATTTTTGGGTCATGAAAGATGAAGGAGAAACTACTACTTTTGCAAGATATAGGCTTGCCCCCCACCCCATTCTCTGCTTGTACTTTCAAAAGCTTAACATTGCACTATCATGTTTCACAGTGAATGCAAACCAGATGGCGTAGGCCAAAGGAAAACATGCTGGGTTGAGTAACAGGGTATGAACTGAGTAAGTCTTAAACAATCATGTTTTTAAAAATACTAAGAGTTTTTAAATTTCTAGGTTAAGGGAAATTCTTGGGAACCTGAAATAGAAAGAGAATACAAAGGACCTTGGGGTGCAGCCTCTAGACAGAAGGGCCTTCTCAGAAGATGGAGAGGCCGGCAAGGTCATCGTTGCAAAGTTTCCCCTGAGGAAGTGAGTGGGAGGCTCTGTTATTTATGTTTTTAGTGCTTAACCAGTCAGCTCAAGGAGACCCAATGGCAGGCCAGCCGTGGAATACGACATTTCAGGAGATGGTGCTTCAGTATCCGATGGAAAAGGAGCCTGATTCCGGATGGAGTGGCATTTCAGGGAGGTCAGTCTTTGCTCGTACCATCCCGTCCTCTTCCCCATCGAGGACACAGTCGAAACTTCCTATTGTGTATAGCATACGACAGAAAACTTTCTGACTACTTCCTGTTCCCAAAGAACTAGATTTGGGGACCTACAAGGAAGCATATTGTAATAGGAAGAGCATTTAAGTAAGGGCAAGAAGAGCTTACTCTGAAGAAGAAGTTCTGGCCTCTACATTGGGTGGAAACCTTAAGGTTCCTAATCTTTAGACTCAGAGCGCTATAATTTTAAAAATCTGGTGGGGAGTGGGGAGCCTGTGCGACCTTAAGGTCAGTCGCTATCCCTGGGCCTTAGTTGTCTTCCATGCAAAATGAGGACGTCGACTCCCATTTTATAGAGGAGGAAGGGAGATTCATAAACTTGGCCCAAATCCCCACTTAGTGTGTATCTGATTGCAGGGCCTGTGCTCCTTCCCCTAACCACACCAAGATGAGATCATACACTTGGAAATGTCTGTAGTGAGCCAGGCGCTGTTCTGTCATCCCCTACAGCTATTAGGCACAGCCTTCCATCTGGCATGTACAAACACATGAATGCATGTACGTGAGACTGTGCTTTAAGATATAGGCAAGTTTGTGGTCTGACTAGTATGAGAATACTTCAGGGATCACAGCCAGAACCAGGGAGTCTCCCTGAACCCCAGGCTGTGCCGGGGCTCCAGCTGCAGGAGAAGCCGTCCCAGGTCGTGGACAGTTGCCCCGCTCTGACTAATGCCAGCACTGACCTTCCCAGCATGACTGACACTTGGCTCACTCTGGGATGACCCTAGTCCCACTATCCTGAGTTCTTTCTAAGAGGTTCAAGTAAACCATATCTACTCTTACTGATCATTATTCTGGGGGATTCCAGGAAAAGAGGGTGTTTCCTTTGAGAAAATGGCAAAGCAGAGAGTAAAATTCCTGGTCTGTATGCAGGGATGCCAGGTGGGACCTGCCCTGCACCCTGGCAGAGTGTCATCAAGATGGTGGTGAGGACTGTAGACCTTCAGAATACCCCTCCAGGAATGCTCCTACCTTATTAGCAGGGTGCAAACAGCACAGACTTTTTATAATCTGCTTCAGAAATTTTAAAACATTCATAATCTTGGACCAATAATTTTATTGTTAGGGACCCATGCTAAAGAGAGAGTCAAACAGAATGTACAAAGGTCTATGGACAAATATGATTACTGTAGTAAAAACACTAGTACAACCTAAATGTTCCAAAAGAAGTAAATTATGATTCATGAATCCACACAACTAAATATCATGCTGTTAGCAAAACAGATAACAAAGAACTTTCATGACTTGGACAAACGCTCATAATGTAAAAGTTAATAGCGATTCTGCAGAATTGTGTACAGTCAAATCGCTACTGTATAAATGTGTGCATACATGTACACATGCATACGTGAAAGACGGGAGACAATTTTACAGGGGATTGTTATTTTCTTCAGTATTTTTATCTCTATTTTCCAAGTTTTGTGTAAGTATGTAAACTTTTTAAATGTTACTTTAAAGATTGCTTTTAAACGTCTAAGTGTCTCTTTTTCTTGAAATTAGTACAACAGCCTCCCAACTACCACCACCCCACCACCACCAAAATCCAGCCTGTTTGGTCTCCAGGGTTATCTTCTAGGAGTCAAAGCTGAGCACCTATAGTACTCTTAACACAGGCTGTGGTGGCTACCTGTGGTCTGTAGACTAGAAAATAGGGCTCACTAGCCTTTGTGTGATTTGCCATTCCCTACGTAGACTAGAATTTCACATCTTCTGGTCTTCATGCATGATCTTCCCTCTGCTCAGAACACCCTCACCCCTCCTTTCCTACCTGGGAAAGGCCTTTAAGTCCAGACTCAGAGGTGAGCCCCTTTGAAATCATACACATTAGTCCCAACAGAGCTGGTTGCTGTTGGCTCTGCTCCCAGAGACTGTGCCCCAAGCTCTGTTTTAGTGACTATCATAATTTGTTGTAATAGATATATTTTAATATTCCTTGCCCCCACGCACACCCGCCCCCATATGATTTTGAGGGTGAAGTTTGAGACTCATTTGTCTGGTGGGTCTGGTACCTGGTACAGAGGAGCTGCCCAGTGATGAAATACAAAGAAATTGGTGACTGAGCTGGGAGAGAGGAGGGAGCATGGAGTTCTGAGGCCAAGTAGATAGTTTTATAAGATGGCTGTGAACTGACCTTCATTCCTAAAGCAGCTAGAAAAAGCAGGCTTCGGGTACAGCAACTTGAGTTAACCCAAAGGAGAAACTTGCACAGGCTGCCGTCACCAGAATAGAGGAATGATTGGGGTAGGGTCAGCATTGCCCTTCTTGGAGACTGGAAGGTGGACAGGGTGACCACAGGCAGACCCAGGCTTTAGTGCATTGTCTGAGGACATGGGGCCCAGAGCCCACTGTGGTTCTGCTGTAGGCCCACACAGGTTACCATATCAGCTGCTGCCAAACCTAGATCTGCAACTTGAACCTAAAGCCCTGTGGGCAAAGAAAACTGGGCTAGGAGGAGGGCCAGGTGCCCCCAAAGCCTGGTAGCGTTCTTGGCTCCACAGTACTCATTAGCATCAGAAGCTCATATAAATATATACAAGAGCTGTGGACTCACCTGGGAGAGTCCTGGTGGCCCTCGCGAGCAAAGCAGAACCTCTTCCTCCTTGCACCTCTTCCAGGGCTTCTGAGCCCGGCTGCCCCGGAGCCCCGTGCTGGGAGGCTGTTCCCAGCAGGAGCCTGACAGCTTGCCTGCAGGATGCAAAAATAGACATTTGGACCTTTGGGTCCTCTGTTCTGCCCTCCTCTCTAATAGTGGTGTCTGAAGACCAGGGGCTCCCCACTGCCCCTCTCACATCCCAATCCCAGAGACTCGAAGGCATGGATGCAGTGTAGCCTCCTGTGCAGCCCAGATTAGATGCTACAAAACAAAGGACTGAGGAAGACGAGGACACTGGGGGCTTTTTGTTCTTAAAGGACTCCAAATGTAATGGAATATACAACACAGAGAAGGGGAAACCGAAAAGTAGAAACCAGACACACAGCACTAACCTCAGAAAATGTAAGTGGAGGCATAATTGGCAGTATATGAACCTTGTGAGTCCCAGGAAGACGGGCAGGGGCAAGAAGGAAGAGCTGCTGCACCCAATCTCAGAGGGCTTCTCGGAAGAGGTGAATTTTGACAGCAAAAGGATGGAGTTGGGGAGGGCACTGACTACTGGGCAGGGACAGCTGATGGGCTGCCCTACACCCCCCCATCCTGGGGCCTTGCAGGGCAATGGAAATGGCAGGAGAAAAGCCACTTCCAAGGTTCTCAGACTCCCAACAACAGCGCCATCTCATTCCAAAGCAACTAGTGCAACAAGCGCAGTTGTTTCCAAGTCTGGAAGGAAAGAAGGGCTTTCAGAGAAAAGCCACAAAATGAAGCCAAGTGAACCCCAGCGTATATGGGGAGAGCCCGCTGTGGGCGGCTGTCCCCTGGTGCCCTGGCCCCCGCTGCACGGCGCGGTGCCACGGCGCTGCCTCTCCGTGGCCTTCCCCCTGCAGCTTGCTCTGTGCAAAAAGCACGCACACGTGTCGCTTCGTGGACTAGAGGGGGGCTGTGTATGAAGTGGGAAGAGGCGATTGTGGTGGCAGATTTCCAACCTCTTCTAGTGTTTTCAGCTCAGATGCTTTGGAAAATGTTTCTCTAGTCCTGCGTCGTCTGCTGAGCTCGGCAGCCTGGCGTCCCTCAGTCAGTTTAAGAACAGGCACCCTGCCTTCTGACGCATCTTCCACCCTAGGTCCTCTGTCACCTTTCTTCCCTGCTCAGAGAGGCCTGGCCCTCCATTTGCTTCTTCTGGAACGTGCTTCTCCTGGAACCCTCCGCCCTGCCGCAGCCTTGTCTTGCACAGGGAAGGAGGCAGGTTTCTCAACTAGGGAGGCGCTCCCCTTCCCCTGAGACTGTCAATGTGAAGTCACGGCCAGTTACGCTCAAAGGCATCCTTAGCGGTCATTAATTCCAACTCATTCTGCAGGCCCAGTGTGAGGGGGTGACTTATTCAGAGCTGGGGCTGTAATCTATGGTGACCTCCTTGTGACTGCTAAGAGGTGACACAGAATGGAGGCTACAGCACAGTGTCTGCTGTCAACCTGGCCCAGCTTCACCATCTTTCTGAGTTGATGCTAATGAAACCTGGAATAAGTTGCAAAAAATAAAAAAATAAAAATAGAAGAGAGAAAGAAATAATGATGATGATAATAATAATAATACCTGTTTATAGGGTGATCGTTAAGACTATGGAAAGTAACAGCTGTCACTATGTGTCAAGTGTGCTGAGAGCTCTGTGCACATCACCCACAAGTACCTAGCACAAGTACCTAGCACCGTACCTGACACACGGGCATGCTAGCTGTAATTACTGCTATGTGCAGACCCAGACAGTCGCTGCTCATCACAGGCAAGTCCCACCTTTGACAGCAGATGCCTGAAACGATGAAACTCCTGTGGGCCCCAATTTCTGGACATCAGGAAGACCTAAAAGCAGAACAGCTCACGTTTGGTTTGAACAGTGACTTGCTGACCTGCTGTCCACACCAGGATAAGGTCATCAGCCTTTAAGTCCGAACACAGCCTGTTCTCATCTTGTTTAAACAAGGCCAAGGAGGCAGGCCGCGGCCTGCGGTTGGGGAGGAAGAAACAAGGGCTGTTTGGGATTCCACGTCGACTCTGGGCTATTGAAGCTGTCAGGCTGATACACAAGCCCTGTCAGGCTGTAGCTCTTGGCGTTCTGGCCTCTTCCCCCCGATTACCATGTATAGTCAATCCCTCCGACGCGGTGTAGCCCTGGGGCTGGGCCAAAGTGATGCAGCCGGAGGAGAGGCACCTGGCTAGGGGGCAAGCCAGGGCAACCACAGACACCTCCCGGCCGCCAAGCACTGCGGAGGTCCCAGAAACTGGGCTCAGCTGCTCCCCCTTCAGGCCTGAGATGGGAGAGCAAGCCGGTGCAGAGGGGAGCCTGGGGGGCATTAGGGAAGGACCGTGGCCACGGTAATAATCTTTAGGGGACTTTCAATATAGGGTAAGTCCGTATGGTTTTGTGGCCCACAATTCAGTCCCTATGCCCTTGAAATTTTCTTTTATTCTCCCTTTATATGTAATTCAATGGTCTTTTATGCATTTTGGAAGTAGCGATGCTGCGACCTGTGCGGGGTTGGGGTGGGGGGCGAGGCGGGGAGGGAAGGGAACCGGAGGGGAGGCGATGGGGAATGAAGAAACAAACACACAGACACAGACATAGACAGAAAAGCTGGGACCGGTGGTTCTCTGCGCTCTGATGGAGACACAGAGGCCCCGCCCGGCAGCAGCAAGTTTACTTTATAGGGTGGGCAAAACAGGTGAGATCGCAGGGGCAAATCGGCAAAGCCAGACTGGAAAGCACACCTCCACCGGGAAACATGCATTCCGTCCTGGCCCAGCCCTCCGAAGTCCCGGATGGCGGCTTTTGATCAATAGCCCTATGTATATTCCCAAAGTACCACTCCTGCACCGTCATTGTCTTTCAAGCAGGCGAGCCACGAGCCATGTCTCGCGTCATTTCCAGAAACCAAACAGCCCCGTTCACAATGTCATACTTCCTCCCACCCCCACCCCGGAGCCGAGCCAGAAACCACATCCTGAGTAATGTCCTTGTCCACCCAGCTCTGCGCTGCCTCGCAGGACCCGGAGCTGTGGATTCCAAGCACACAGGTAGTCCTCCTGAACCTGTCCTCCCAAAAGACCTGGCTTCTGACTCACACGCTCCCCACAAGCAATCCTTTAACAGAGCTTGGGAAAGGGATAGATGGTTTGAGAGCGCCCAGCTTGGTCATTGACCTGTGGCAGGCTCTGCCTCTTTGCATCTGATTTCCATGGTATCTGCTTTGAGAGAGGGCAGTAGGCTACGTGGGTGCTAGGGAGACCGGGTGCTCACTCTATGCCTAAGATAATGAGAGATGAAGGGGAGAATTTGGAAATGGGCTGGCAGATTCAGGGTTAGGTGAAAAAAACACTGTCCTCTGTGCCAGCTGGGTGTATTACTAACAAGTCTGGAAACTGCAAAGAATGATAATTAAAAAGACAAGGCACGCTGAGGGCAGAGGAAAGCAGTACTTTGAGGTGGTCACTATGGGCCTGCCTGCACTTGCAGGGATGCAGAAAAATAATGATGTCCCGTTAGCCATTGAAGAGATCTCCGGAGGTAGGTGGGGCTAGGATGGGCAGACACAGGGAATGAACGAGGAGCATGGATATTATCGTGCAAGGTTCCAGATACTGGGTTGGGGGCTTTATACACACTATTTTATTTTTTAATGTCCATAAACTTTAGGGGTTAGTTTTCTTCTTCTTTTACAGGCGAAAAAACTTAGGCTCAGAGGCTGAGTAAATTGCTCAAGGCTTCAGACATAGCATGTGCTGGAGCTCGAATTAGAACGTCTCTGTGCTCTGTCAGGCTGCTTTTAGCAGCCATACCAAGGTTAGTTATTTGTTCAGAACATCCCACCCAGGTGGGGTTGTGGGGTTACGTGTCTTCAGGAGGCCAGGTTAGAGACCGGAAGTTGCTGTAGTGGATGTGAGGACCCTCCCATCAGGCTGGTATAACGAGAGAAGCTGTCTCCAGGTTGAAGAGGTGTCTGTTTTTATTAGAACAGCCTGTTTCCTGCATCACGTGGAATGACACTGTCACAAATCTTACCTTTCTGGTTAATTTTTCTAGAACTTTGTCAAGATCATGACCCTTCTGTTACGACATTTTTTCTTCCTTAGCCAAATGAAAGCAACTTGATTGTGTGACATTCTTTGGTTACTTCCTTTTTGTTGGTGGTGGTGGGTGGTTCCCTGGCTGGGACTCGAACCCAGGCCGCAGGTGACAGCGCTGAAGCCTAGCCACGACACCACCAGGGAACTCCCCTGTTTGGTTAGTTTCAATTGTGAGGACTTCAGGGGTTCCTTGTACAAACTTGAGGAGTTATTATATGTTAAAAACCTTTTAGTGCAAACTACAGTTTCGTCCATGCAAATGTGTTGAGCGCTTACTATGATGCCTGACACTAGACCTCCGTGCTGGGGGTGGCAGAATGAGGAAATTCGTCTCTTTCTACATGAGGCAGATCCATGCGTAAGTGCAGCATAGTATGTGCCAGAACATCACAATGCTTAACGCGCCACATGGATAGCGGCTCTCATTCTGTGCTTTGTCATTCATTATAAAAACAAACAAGCATACAAACCAACAGTGAGGCCCTATGTTACGTACTGGGAAAACTAAGAAGAGTGTCTTGGAGGAGACAGATAAGGAGCAGATAAATTATATGATACATAGGGGTAAAAATCTATAACCAATAAGGGCAGTTTTGGGTAGGCATATTACTCTCAATTTGCCTGGAAGTAAATTACTTAGTATTTTATTTGGAAAAAGGCAAGCACTCGATAAATGGTAGTATATACTGTTGTTATCATTACTATTATCATTATTGTTGGCAAACATTTGGTGAATTAATTGGGATTTTTTTCTGTAAAACTTATAAAAGTGTTATATTTCTCTATTTTATGGAGGAAATCTGTACACAATATGACTTAAGTGGCTCTACCGTACCATGATTTGGAGTGAAGATATGAAAACTAAGCAGATCCTCTGGCTCCCAACTTACCCCCGAGCCATGGGGCCCTTGAACCCATAAGCTGGTCATCAGTCTGGTTGTTTTCAGTCTCACTGAAAACCTACTCTGACTGCACCTCCAACGCCTATCATACAATGCTTCAGACATCTGATAGTGTCCTAGTATCCCTAGTTTCCCCACTCACTACCTTCAACAAGTTGTCAGGTCCCCGTAACCAGTGCTTCTCTGACTTGCCTGTGTATACAGACCACCTGGGACTCTTGTCCAAAGCAGACTCGGGTTCAGGAGGGCCTGGGGCGGGGCCACAGGGCCTGCATTTCTCACAGGTGCCTGGTGACCCTGGGCTCATGGTCCCAGGACCACACCTTCAGCAGCGAGCTGTCCGTCGAACTTACAAAGCTGTTCTCTCAACAACCTTCCTTCCTCTTGTCCCCACCAACCCCAGCTCAGGCCATCCTTACTTCTTCAGAGTCTGTTAATAGATCTGAGCTCCTAAGTGGTCTCCCCGCCTGCAGTCTCCCCTCCTACTCTATCCTACCTGCTTCTGCTAAGTTCATCTTCTTAAAATATAGCTTCTCTCCCATTACTCCCTGGCTGTAATGCCTTCAGTGACGCCCCACTGACTAGCGAACTGGATACAGATTTCACCAACTGAAGTTTAGACCCTCTAAGATTTATCCCCAGCCTTTTCAGTGTGAGAAATCTCACGATTCTCATTGTTTTATCCTCCTCTTTCTCTGCATTGCTTCTTTGCCTTGGGGACTTTGTGGGTACTCTTCCTTCTACTCTTCCTCCTTCCATCTGTGGCCCCAATCAGCACCCAAACCCTCTCCTTCCTTCAAGGGGTAGGCACCAACTTCCACAGCTGGAAATGATCTAGAAACTGCCATAGCTCTTTGCCCAAATATGGTTACTTATGTGCACTCTGTCTTCCCTTGTGGACTTTAAGCTCCTTCATCTCTCTCAGAAACCCCACAGCACCTCTTTCTCCCAGCAAGCTTTCAATGAATTTATCCCAGGTTCCTGAAAGATTTGTTTCTCAGTTCCTATAATGGGGCTCTGTCCTCTTGGCATTATCTATGATTATAGATATAGATATAAGTATAGATATAGATTATAAGCCATCTCAAATCCTTTTTAGAAATTGGTGAGCTCTAAATGACCAATAATCAGCTGCAATAGCAGATATCCAGGAATATTTGTTCAATGAATAAACAAAGTAGGAGTTGCTGTCAACTCCTTCCTCTGGCCCTTTTGTTCATCTGTCCCTCCAGGAGGTGCTCTGCAGTTCTTTGGGGTCCTGCCCCACTTTCAAACACAGGATGAGCCCCAGGGCCTCCAGGGCTTTGTCCCAGGCAGAGCAGCTCTATAGCATTCTGTGTCTGCTGGATTGTGAACTCCTTCCTGCCCATGGCCTTGCTCTGCACCCGTGTCTGTTGTGTTACAGCATGAGGGTTCCCAGTCCCGGAGACCCATTGATGTCTCTCTGCAACTTTGCAAATACTCCGGAACCCACACCTCCACCTCTCACACCAGGACTATTGCATCACCTGGTCCCCAGATCTGAGCGCGTGCATCATGAGCACCAGGGAGGCTGTTAAAACACAGATGCTCTGGGGGTCTCTGTTTCAAGCACGCACACACACGCACATGCACATACGCACACACATATTGTGATTCGTATGCACATCTATCCATATGCCTCTCTCACTTGGAAAGGCAAAAACACACGGAAAAACCACACACACCTGCTGTGACAACACCACCGGTGTGTATCTGTAAAGTTCCCAGATGATGTTGATGCTGAAAAGGCTCTTGGAGGACCATGCTCTAGGGGTGAGGCGCAGCCATTCTGTAGCTAGAGAAAAGAACCCAGGTGCTTCTCACAGGCAGGCTGAGTGTGATGGGTTTAGCATATGAAAGGGGCTTGATAAATCCTTAATGGATTAAATGACTTGCTCCATCCATCTTAGTTCTGCCTCCCCAAATAGATTATAAGTAACTTGCAGTTGGAGACCAAGTCTTAGACCGCTTCTCTTGCAAATTCCAAGAGGCAGAGCCCAGGGCTGGGCGTCGAGTTTGCACTCAGTATATACTTTTAGACAAGGTATGGCCTTTCCTGCCCCTTTTCAGTGCTGCTGTCAGAGGAAAGCCCATGACACCTAAAGGTGGCTGTATCAGTCAATGAATAACAAGAGGGAGAGTTTCTAGTCAACTCTGTTGAAGCATGTGCCTGCAGTGTTTACAGGGGAGGAGGCCCAAGCCATTCACTCTCTGTATCCTAGGAAAGCAGGAAACCAAAGACCTCTCACTCGAACCATCCCAAATAATTCAGCATGATTCAGCCCGTTCCCAAGATTCTTATGTTGCATATCTGCTGTGCTCTCCAATTTTTCCTTAATATCAACAGTCAGTGTTCATGTGAGCCAGCATTTAGGAAATCACTAAAACCTGTAGAGAAGCCACTCAGCAAAACATGCTTCTGAGAACTGTCCATCCCAAAATGTGAGTGTTTATTTACCTTCTCAGGAAAAGAATTAAGTTCATGATTGTATAGCTGGATTATTGGAATAAATTCTTATCAGGGTCTGGTCTGTGGTTTTCAAAACATTTAATAGCTTGTTATAAAAATAAAATCTTCATCATCATTATTACACAGGAGGTCCTTATAACAAATGAACATGGCAGATGTAAAAAAATGGATGAATTCCTCATTTTTCTCCCTTTTGGGCTGAAAGTTGAAAATATTTTTTTAAAGCAACAATTATTAATCAACTGAGACTGTGTGCAAAGAATTATGGAAAACACCTACTTATTCTGGCAGACTTAGGGCATCACCCAGGCCCAGGAAGTTGCCCCTTCTATGTGCCCCGCCACCCCCCGACAAAGCTTGGCATCTCACCACCATAATAGCACTTACCTCTCTGCCTTGTGGCTTGTCACCTGATTTGTCAGCTGACCATCCGCCTGTTAAGGATTAAGATCCCAAGATTGAAGCCATAGAGAATGCTCATACAAATAAAAACCAGCACAGCACAGCCAGCTACACACACAGATGTCACACAGACGATTCCCATGCCTGCTTGGCCTGTGTCATTTGTTGCCTCCAGCGTGAGGCCCAAGTGAGACATGAAGGGACACAGTTTACCCTTCTCACCCACTGGGTCTCTGTTTTTTCCTCCTCTTTCCCCTCATGCCCAGGCACCCCCTATGATGGGGGCTGCACAGCTGTCTTCACGGCGCCCTGCAGGCAACCTAGTATGAGCACATTCTGGAAGATTCATAGCCTGAATTTATCTTCTAACTGAAAGTAGCTGTTTAATAGTTCCCAGGAGAGATTGGGATTTTGCTGGGCTTTCCAGACACTGTATTTGTCATTAAAAAAAAAAAAAAAAACCACACACACATGCACACATGCACACGCACGTGCACCCAGGAGCACACACCCGCACGCACTTGTACACACGCAAACGTGCACACGCGCATGCACACACACGCAGCACACACGCATGCACACCCATATTTAAGCATATTCATTTTTTTAATGCTTTGACAAATCATTGGTCTTTCCCACATTTTCAAAATGTCTTAGAACCAGGCAACTATTTCATGAACTTCTTAAGGGAAAGGGCGTCTATCGCATTTGAATCCCCAGTGCCTAGCACAAGTCCTGCCACATAAAGGGGTGAATGACTCAGACATGAAATAGCAATAGTCAGCAATGTTCACCGAACATTTTTTCTAAGCCACATTCAGAAGTCCCTTACGGGATGATCTCATGTAATCG